>PVJS01002770.1:0-81183 GCA_004027185.1 Glis glis
ATCCTCCGGTCTCCGCCTCCCAAAGTACTGGGATTACAAGCGTGTGCCACCACGCCCGGCTAAGTTTTGCTTTTAAAAGATGTCCCACTGTTCTATGAATCGGGGTACCTCTGAAAGTTGTAGTATGTGATATGATCAGTAAGTCCCATAGAGATGAGTCCACTTCTATACCTTATTTACTATAAAATTGGTCTCCTGCTTGGATGTCAGGCTGTGTGGATTTTTTATTTCAGGCTTGTGTTCTAGAAATTCCACAAGTCCTCAAACAGTGGTGCTGGAATAGGCTCCTCTTGAATTAAAAGCAAATTCATAGCTGGAATAGTTATCTATCCCTGAAAGAGTGTGAGACACATCCTTATGGTTGCCACAATACTTTTACCTGGACTTTGAAGTTCTCATGATTTAGTCCTAATATTATTGTTTTAAACCTAATTTTCCCACTGGTATATATGGTGAAGCCTGCTTTCTGTCTAGGACATGGATTTTCCTATTCTGTGCCTCAATACTGGTTCAATAAGAGAAAGAGAAGAAATATAACTCCCATTTACAGAATGCTGCATGAATTAGGATTTAGTCTTACTATTCTCTTTAATTATTTGCTTGACTTTTTTTTTTTTTTTGCGGTACCGGGGATTGAACCCAGGGGCGTTCTACCTCTGTGCTACACCCCCGGCCCTATTTTTTATACTTTATTTTGAAACCGGGTCTCACGAAGTTGCGGAGGGCCTCACCAAGTAGAGAGAGAGAGAAAGAGAGAGAGACAGAGAGACAGAAAGAGAGAGAGAGAGAGAGAGAGAGAGAGAGATGAGGCTGGCTGTGAACCCAGATCCTCCGGTCTCCGTCTCCCAAAGTACTGGGATTACAAGCGTGCGCCACCACGCCCGGCTATTTGCTTTACTTTTTTAAGGTGTTGTTATATAGATAAAGGAACTGAATTTGGAAAGAAGTTCTGTGTCATAAACTGCTGTGGTTTGGATATGGTTGAGTATGTCCCCAAGGGCTTCCTGTATTGGAAGCTTGGTTCCCAGCGTGGAGATGTTGAGAGATGGTGTGGAGCCACCTTTAAGAGGTGGGGCCTAAATACATACATGAAAAAAATGTTTAACATCATTAGCAATCGGGGAGATGCAAATGAAAACTACACTGAGATTCTATCTAACCCCAATTAGAATGGTAATCATCGAGAAGTCAAACAACAATAAATGCTGGTGAGGATGTGGGGAAATAGGAACTCTTCTACACTGTTGGTGGGAATGCAAATTAGTGCATCTGCTACGGAGATCAGTGTGGAGATTCCTCAAAAAATTAGGAATGGATCCAGCATATGATCAGGCTCTACCACTCCTGGGTCTCTTTCCAAGTGGACTGAAATCAGAATATTATAGTAATACATGCATATCCATGTTTATAGCAGTGCAATTCATAATAACCAAATTATGGAACCAACCCAGGTGTCCATCAACAGATGAATGGATTACAAAATTATGGGATATACACACAATGGAATTCTATTCAACAATAAAGAAGAACAAAATTTGTCATTTGTGGGAAAATGGATGGACTCGGAGAACATTATGTTAAGTGAGATTAGCCAGTCACAGAAAGTGAAAGGTAATCTGTTTTCTCTCATATGCAGTAGCTAGGGAGTAATTGGGATATGAGGGACTTTAGATGATGGTGGAGAAACTTCAGTGGAGTGAGGGAGGTGGTTTTGGGGAGAAAGGGTGGTGGGGGAGGGAAAATTAATGAAGGAAACACTTCCACTAACATTATGTACATATGTGAGAATACCAGTGCCAATCTCAATATCATGTATGGGGAAGTGTGGAGGGATCCAGGGGAAAACCCACCAAGCACTGTGTGCATGTATGTCACTATCACTATGAACAACATTAGTATAAAAAAGAGGTGGGGCCTAGTGGGCGGTGTTTAGGTAACTGGGGCCCTCCCCTTGAAAGGAACTGATGGAGTTCTTGTGGGAACCTGGTTAGCTTTTGCAGGAGTGAGTTGGTACAAGTCTGATCTTGGCCCTTTATTTACTCTGGCTTCCTATCGCACCGTGCGATCTATCCCTATGGCCTATGCTCCTGCCATTGTGATGCCATCTACTGTTGGCATCTACTGTCTCCTCCCCAGACACCTGACAAATGGGGCCACCCAATCCTGAACCTTCAGCCCCCCAAACTCCAAAACTGTGGGTTGAATAATCTTCCTTCCTTCATAAAGTCCCAGCTTCAGGTATTATGTTATAGCAACAGAAAACTGACTAGTACATACATTCATTTGCATGTTAGGAAGAGGCAGGAAGAGACAAGTACTAAATGCATTCTAGTAACCCTCATAATCTTGAGTTTTTGTTTTATAATGTTATTCCAAAAGAAGCTTGAAGATTTATCTCTATTTTCTTCTACAGAAAATGGATCTTTCCCTAGATCAGACCTGTGAAGATTTTTGATTTGCTGTTTGCAGAGTATTAGAAAACTGGTCAACCAAGGTGAGACTACAGAAATCCCTATGAATCATGAGAAATATTAACATAGGCTTGTATGGAAATAAATGTACATTTTTGCCAGAGTTCAAAGGATTTTCCATCTGGTTCAATCTACTGAACTATTTTGAGGAAGACCCCCTCTTTCTCTACCCACTTTATGTCTGACGGTTTTGCTATGTGAAATCAAGCCCTGAGCTTTGTTTTGATTTAGCTCTAATTGGAGCCATGCTTTCCCTGAATCTAATTTCAGTTGGAACTAATTACAGGGGAAAAGGTCATAGCTGTACTGAGAGTATTACTCTGCTCAAGATATACTGACATCATATAATATTAACTCTACTTCTGTAGAGATATAAATGAAGGCAAAAATAAATTGCCAAAATATCCTGTATCTTCCTTTTGTTTAAATCAGTAGGAAGAATTTCATACATAGTTATTGACAGGAAAATCTTTCTTGGGTATGAATAAATATAAGCTTTTCAGTTGATTTGTGTCTATTTCCTGACAACAATCTGGGAATTGCCAAGTAAGAGATGTATTTTGTGCCTATTGAGCTTGAAATGATAATACAATTGTGTTTCAATTGGTGTACCATACTTACCTATATAAAATGCTCTTTTATAATAATCTGGAAGTTTGTAGGGGAAAAAAAGACAAACACCATTCCACTTTTTTCTTGAAAAAAAAAAGAAACTTAGGTACATGTACAAAAGAAACCTTTGTCCAAACTGAGAGTAAGTCTGACTTCTAAATAGTTGTGTGCTATCTTGGAAATTGCTATTCCCTTTCTGTCAAAAGCAGCCTAATTTTCTATATCTGACTCTGTTGGACTTTTATTAATGTACATCTACTGGTGCATTCCCTATCTCTACCTGCCAATCAATGGCTATTATTCATTCCAGTGTTTTATGCAAGTCAATGTTAATTAGTAATATAGAATTGTTATTGGGCATAGGGTATGGTGGAAAAAAGGCAGCAGCAGAATATTCTATGATTTCTGCAGTTTCTTTTCATGTATTACTCATCCCTGAGTAGTCATAAAGATATTTTTTTTCTGTGAAAATTTTAAGTATGAGTGTTTAACAATATATCTCAATATCTCTACTGCAAGGGGGAAACTGACCCATTATGAGGAGACAGATCAGAACAGCACAAGGTTTTTGAATCTCCCTTCTCTGCATAAGCCACTGTAAAAATTTCCCATCTCAGCCGGGCGTGGTGGCGCACGCTTGTAATCCCAGTACTTTGGGAGGCGAAGACCAGAGGATCCGGGTTCACGGCCAGCCTCAGCTCTCTCTCTCTCTCTCCCTGTCTCCTTTTCTCTCTCTCTCTACTTAGTGAGGCCCTCCGCAACTTCGTGAGACCCGGTTTCAAAATAAAGTATAAAAAAATAGGGCCGGGGGTGTAGCGCGGAGGTAGAACACCCCTGGGTTCAATCCCCGGTACCGCAAAAAAAAAAAAAAATTCCCATCTCTCTCTCTCTCTCTTTGGAGAGGTAGTATGTTGAGAGCAATATTTACTCATCACAAAGGAATGATTTTAGTCCTTTTGGGAAGATATCCAGGAGTGGTATGAAGAACAAAATTATGTCATTTGCAGGAAAATGGAGGGACCTGGAGAACATTGTGTTACGTGAGATTAGCCAGTCACAGAAAGTGAAGGGCCATATGTCTTCTGTCATATGCGGAAGCTAGGGAGTAATCTGGACACAACAAGGGACTTTAGATAAAGGAGGAGAAATCCTAGTGCAGCAGTAGAGGGGGTCTAGGGGGTGGTGGTGGTGGAAGGAAGAATTAATGAAGGAAACACTTCCACTGATGGTATGTACATATGTGAAATGATCATTGCCAATCTCAATATCATGTATGGGGAAGGGGAGGGAGTAGGGAGGGAGCTGGGGGAAGCTCCCCAAGTGCTGTGTGCATGTATGTCCCTATCACTCTGAACTACGTTAGGATGTGAGACTACGATGCACCAATAAAAGTATATAGAAAGAAGAGGAATGAGAGGTTAGTATCTTTGACTATCATCTACTGAATGCAAATAAATTAAAGAAAAATATCAGCGACTTTCAGCAATCTGCCAGAATTTGGGACTATTTCTCCTGGAATGCCAATAATGTAACATATAACTTTAAGGGAATATATTAGTACTAAGGGCCACAGGCAGGCTCTGGGAGATCTATTAAAAATCATTACTTTGATCTAGATATAAGTGATAAAATGTTTTCCTTTAAATGAAGTCTTCATTGCTTTGAAAATATGTATGCAATCCAGACTTCAGACTTTCAAGTACCCAGATAGTAAACACTGAAATATACGCAGTGATGGAGGAAGCAGGAGACTCATCAGAGTCAAATATTGTTATGAATCTTAAGGAATTATTGGCTAAAAGGCCCCCTTGCTTTTTCATATTTATTTATATATTTATTTGTCTAAATCTTTCTCTGTATCACTCAACAATGCAGGTCTGAAGAAGAGAGTTACTTGTGAGCGATTCATGAACCCAGAGCCGCCAGCCTGGCTCTCTATTTGCACCAAAGCAGCCAGTGATACGGTCCTGTTCTCTTTAGGGAATCTTATGCTTTTGGTCCCGTGCAGAGCATGTTTAGCTCGAAGAAGTCAGATATGGACTTTACACACCCAGGAGCAACCAGGGCCCCCATATAATTCAATGATTTGCAGATAATCCTGCGAGGTCTACTAATTCTTCTGGTCCATATAGAACTGTAAGTTATAGCTGCATGTATCATTTCAAATGAGCTAATTGCTATCTCCTGGTAATAATGAAGCCATTAATCAGGGCAACTAAACACAGGTCTAGTAATTTCACTAGAGAGGGGAAACTTATAAAAGACTCATACTCCACCAGGGTCCTATAACCCTATCTTCCTTCCCCACTCGATACACTGACATTTTATAATGCTAACCTGAGTAAAGAAAAAATCATAATACTTAGCATTTATATAGCTCTTAACAAACATTAGCTAATTAATCCTCATGCCACCTGGGACAGGCAAGCACTGTGTCTATTGTTATCCACACTTTTCAAGGCCTGGAACTGGAGAAATGTTAAGAGATTCTCGGAAAGGTTAAGAGACTTGTCAAAGGTCGCAAGACAAGATAGTAATAAAAGTTAAATTCCAGCTGAGACGTCATGCCATGCAGACAGGTGGCCTCTTGGAGACTTGAAGGCCCTTCAGTGTTAGGAGGCCACCCTTGACTGTGGGAAGCACCCAGGCATGCTATGGAGAAAATGCAGGTCAGTAGCTAGAAACAAGTGATGTGCGTCCAGCAGTATCTGATCAGAAGAAAGAAGCAGTATGAGCCCCAATTTCTCAATCTATTCCTGGCAGAAGAGTGTGTGTCCTGCAAAAATAGCTCCTTCCCTTTTTTGCTCTTTGAAATCATAAAATGGAATATGCAAAGCTCTTAAAATTTGCCAAAAAGTTGACAGGCTTTCAGAATTACACAGCTCTGTTCTGAAGTGGTATCAGAATACTAGAATGCCCCACTGAGACCCGATGTGAAAAGGTAGCGAGTTTCACACTGAGGGACTCAAGAAAACTCAAGAGCAATGGCAGTCACATGGCTCACATATCCTACTCACAACACATGGAACACAAGAGCAATGGCAGTCACATGGCTCACATATCCTACTCACAACACACGGAACACAAGAGCAATGGCAATCACATGGCTCACATATCCTACTCACAGCACACGTAACACAAAAACCCAGAAGCTATAACACAAAAGTTCCAAAAAAAAAATTTCCTTAAAGTTGACCTCTTCAAATGTGGGGAAATGTTTTGATTTAAATAAAGAATAGTCTTTTTAGTACTTAACGATTCACATGAAGTAGCACTAGATGATAAAATACATTTTGAGCTGCAAAGCTGCCTTTTAGGGACAAAAAGGTGAGACCAGGGACTGAGTCCATAGGAGGGATGAGAAGATGCTTATGAATATGTTTTTCCAAATTAAATACTGAAAACTCAAATTTTATTTTTTACAAAATTATTTTTTCCAATAGCTCTTCAGCATTACTAATTAACAATCCTATTATTAAAAAACCTTAAAAGCCGGGCGTGGTGGCGCACGCTTGTAATCCCAGTACTTTGGGAGGCAGAGACCGGAGGATCCGGATTCGCGGCCAGCCTCAGCTCTCTCTCTCTCTCTCTCTCTCTCTCTCTCTCTCTCTTTACCTAGTAAGGCCCTCTGCAACTTCGTGAGACCCGGTTTCAAAAGTATAAAAAAATAGGGCCAGGGGTGTAGTGCGGAGGTAGAACACCCCTGGGCTCAATCCCCAGTACCGCAAAAAAAAAAAAAAAGAAAAAATAGGGCCGGTGGTGTAGCGCAGAGGTAGAACGCCCCTGGGTTCAATCCCTGGTACCGCAAAAAAAAAAAAAACTTTATTTGGTGTTCTGAAAAGGAAAACTTGTCTCTCTTAATAATATTAATAACTGCCAGGTGTGGTGGTGCATGCCTGTAATCCCAGCGCTTGAGACAGGAGAAATGCAGGTTTGAGGCCAGCCTCAGCATCTTGGTGAGACCCTATTTCAAAATAAAAAATAGAGCCGGGTGAAATGGTGCACACCTGCAATTCCAGTACTTGGGAGGCTGAGACAGGAGGATCACACGTTCGAGGACAGCCTCAGCAAGTAGTGGCACTCTCAGCAACCTAGCAAGACCCTGTTTCAAACAAAACATTAAAAGGGCTGGGGGTGTAGTTCGGAGGTAGAATGCCAGAATGCCCCCAGGTCCAATCTTCAGTACCAAACAAACAAACAAACAAAAAGCAAAACAAAAAAAGAAAGAAAGTAAGTAAGAAAGAAAGAAAGAAAAAAATACCTGGAGCAGGTCAAGAAAAATAATCTTCAGACAGGGCAGGTCAGATGGAAAAGGTACTTCTAATCAGTGTGTGAGATGTTATCTATAGTCTAGTTGCTGGAGAATTCTTCATGCCACTCTGTCCTACCCTTTTAAAGGAGTAATGAACAAAATCCTTGGTTCATCGAATAAAAATGAGATAATCTGAGACTTATAAAAATCCTTATGAAGCCAGATGTGGTGGTGCACGCCTGTAATGCCAGCACTTGAGAGACTGAAACAGGAGGACTGCAGGTTCGAGGCTAGCCTCAGCAATTTACAGAGCATGAGGAGGGAAATTTGGAATTGTTTATGGTAGATTTTAAAAGTAATTTTCTATATTCAAACATAGGTTGCAACTTAGAATGACTGTGAGACCATTGTGATTCTGTGTGGAATTGTCATAAATCAAAACTGTTCTTAGACATCCACATGGCGTCTTAATCATCTTGTGATAAATCACTCTGAGTTCCAGGGTAAAGGAGGCGCTTCATAATCAAATGGAGAAAGAAAGACTGCTTCCTCTACTCACATGTCTTTGCACCAACCGGTCCCCGATGTCTTGACATTTGGGTGGTCTGTGGTACTTTCATCTGATAGACAGAAATGTTTTTGAATCATTAGGATGCCTGGGCAACAGGATACTCACTTTCAATGCTGAAAAGACTCTCTTCCAAAGGTGACTTACACATTCATTATATTCTGGTGCCTTGCCTATGTAAATTAGTAATCAAATATTCTAAATGGATGATGGAAAATAATTTTATCTATTGCCAGAATCCTAAATCATAGTCATAAGGTTTTAAAAGTCTGATTAAGGAGTTTTGTTAAAATATCTTTCTAAGTGTCATTTCGGTACATTTTCCAAGTTATTAAATCTTCCATAAGTATATGAAAAAAGTCTATCTATGTACATGTAAAATTTACTTAAAAGGCAAATAAAATTGGATACAAAAATCTTTCACTATACTCAATTTAGTCAACTTCTTTCTCATGAGATGAGCTGGTAGAATGAATGGATTTTAATTAACTTATTGGCTCCTTAGCCACGTGATTGCTGTGTGACTCTGTTATTTTAATAGTCTGTCTTCTATGGGTATCTTTATAAATGTTTGAGAGAATGAACCAACAAATTAATTTTTCTAATAATTCTCTGTTTGCACAGTCCTTCTAATGGTCTCCATCTTTCTCTGATTTTAATTACCGTTCTGTGAATGGGCAAGTGGAATATGCAAATTCTTCTTTGATTATAAAGAATTTGAGCAAAACTAAGTAACTTAAGTAATGTTAGAGCAGCTTTTGCAGTAAAATTCACCCTTTTTAGAGTAGAATTCTGAGTTTTGGCAAAACATATAGTCCTGTGACTACCACCACAATTATGATATGTAAGAATCTCATCATTCTCCAAATTTCCCTCATGCCCTTTGTGTCTTGCACTTAGCAAAATGTACTTAAGAGTTTTCCACATTGCAAATGGTAGTTCAATCCATGGCGTTGCTGGGTAGAATTCCACCCTACAGACTTACCAGTTTATCAACTCACCAGTGGAGACTTCAATTGTTTCCAGGAGAGGTGATTATGAATAAGAACATCAAACATTTATGTCCAAGTTTTTGTGTGAACATGAGTTTGGACTTCTCATAAGAGTTAGCTGAGTGTGGTGATACACACCTGTAATCCCAGCTCTTGGGAAGCTGAGACAGGAGGATTGCAGGTTTGAGGCCAGCCTCAGTAACTTTGTGAGACCTTCAGCTACTTAGCAAGCCCTTGTTTAAAAAAAAAAAAAAGAAAGGGCTGGGAGGTGTAGCTTAGAGATAGAATGTCCCTGGGTTTAATCCCCAGCACCAAAGGGGGGACAAAAACAAACAAACAAGCAAATAAATCCTGAATGGGACTGTATGGTCATGTGGTCTCCGTGTATTGAATTTATTAGCTGCCAAACTTCTTCAAAGTGGCAGTAATGTTTTGCAATCTTATCAGTAATGCACGAGAGTTCCAAGTGCATGTTTGCTAGCTCTTGGCATTATATCTCATTATGCTTTTAATTTGCATTTGTATAATGACGAATAATATTAGGCATCATTCATCGACTTATTTGTCATCCTTAGAGCTTCTTTGGTGAAGTATCTGTTCACATCTTCTGTCATTTTTTAATTTAAAATTTTTGCTAACACATATGAATTGTACATATTAACCCCCTCCCTACTTCCCAACCTCAGGTAATCATTGTGCTACTTAAAGGTCAAAATATTTAACTCTCACATATGAGAGAAAATATGTGATACTTATTTTTCTGTGTCTGGCTTATTTTGCTTGACACGCAATGCCCTCCAGTTCCATGCATTTTGCTGCATATGACAGCATTTCATCCTTCTTTATGGCGAATACTACTCCATCATTTTATACATAAATATATACCATTATTGCTCTAGCAGATGCTGCTTGCTCCATAGTCCCGGCATGGAAGGTTGCTGCTCCAGGCAGCTTCCTGAAAATTGTTCCATGGTTCCTGCCACGGAAGGTTGCTGCTCAAGGCAGCTTCCGGACAATAGTCTTTCTCCCATGAAAATGACATGAAGTCTGATATAATCTGAAGAAACATGTATTTAATAATTGGGGGGTCGGGCAGGAGATAGCTGACAATTCTCCTGACCATGTGTAGCCAGCATCTTACTTTTGCAGAAACTTTAGACAAGGCATCATAAAAGTTAGTCAAACACAGAAACTAGCAATTGTCACGAGTTATGATAAGGAAAGTCAGTGAGGCAGACATGTGACAAGCTTGGAGGAAGGAGGGGTTAAACATCACAGGGTGGAGACGACATCAAAGACCGCACCTTAAAGATTACACCAAGTCCCTTGGAATATGTCTGCTTGCGGAAAAAACCCACCCAGCCAAATACCATGTATTCAAACTGGGTCCGTCCAAGATGATAATTGCAGTGTGTATTCTAAGACAGGCCTCGACCATACCATATTTTCTTTTTCCATTCATTTGTTGAAGAGCACCTAGGCTGATTTCATATCTTACTTATTGTAAATAGTGCTATGATAAACATGGCCACGCAGGTATCTCTTTGGTATGCCGATATCATTTCCTTTGGATATACACCCCAAAGTGGTATAGCAGGATTATGCATGCAGTAGATTTGTTTTTAGTTTTTTTAAGGAACCTCTATACTGTTCTCCATAATGACTATAATGATTTACATTCCTACCAACAGAGAATATGGGTTCCTTTTTCTTCATATTCTCCCCAATTCTTGCGATCTATCTATATATACAGACACACACACACACACACACACACACACACACACACACATAGAAAGAGAGAGAGAGAGAGAGTAACTATTCTGTGATGAGATGATATCTCACTGTGATTTTGATTTGCATTTTCCTGATAGCTAATGATGTTGAGCATTTTTTCATGTATTTGTTGTTCTGCCATTTTTGTTGTGTTGTTTGTTTTCTTGGGTTTGAGAGTTCTTTGTTTATTCTTAACATATATTCTGATTACAAATTTTTGTCAGATATGTATTCTGCAACTTATTTTCTGTTTGTAGCTTGCTTTTTCATTTACTTAACTCTCTTTTGCAGAGTTTATATTTTTTATTTGTCTAGTTTATCAGATTACTATTTTTTCTTTTATGAATGAATACTTTGGTATTGTATTTAAGAAATCATTGCCCGACCTAAGGTCACACATATTTTCTTTTATTTTTTCATGTTAGAAATTTCTAAAGTTTTAGGTTTTACATTTATGTCTATGATGTATTTTGGTGTGTGTGTGTGAGAGAGAGAGAGAGAGACACACACACACACACACACACACACACACACACACATACAGGCGTATACTGGGGATTGAATCCAATGGCATTCTACCCCTGAGCTACACCCTCAGCCCAATTTTATTTTTTATTTTGAAACAGGATCTTGCTAAGTTGTTGAAGGTCTCATTAAGTTGCTGAGGGGGGCCTTGAACCTGCGATCCTCCTGTGTCAGCCTCCCAGGGAGTGGGATTACAGGCATGTCTACTGTGCCCAGCTTTGTATTAATTTTTAGATATGATATGAAGTAGGAATTGAGTGGCCTTTGCCAACTCCTCCTCCTCCTCTTCCTTTTCCTTTCTGTTCTTCTTGAATTTGCATGTTTATTCATTCCAGTAGCATTTGTTGAAAAAATTCTTTGCTCCGTTGACTTGCCTTTTCATCTTTGTCAAAATCAATTGATGCTAGTTGAACATTCTTCATAAATACCTTTTATCACATTGAAGAAGTTCCTTTCTGTTCTTAGTCAATTGATATTTCTAAAAAATCAAGATGCATGTTGGATTTGTCAGATTTTCCCTACAACTATTGAGATGAAAATATGATTTTTCTCAGTGTATGACTACGGTGAATTCCATTGACTGATTTCAAATGTTAAATATGGCTTTCACCCCTAAAATTAACTCCACTTGACCATTTATTTTTTTATTGAGGCAAAATCCCCATAATATACATTTAGCCATTTTAAAGTGTATAACGCAATGACCCTTAAGGCATCCACAAGGTTCTGCCTTTATAACCTCTAGTTTCAAGTACTTTTTTTTTTTTTTTTTTTTTTTACTGGTACCGGGGATTGAACACAGGGGCGTTCTACCTCCGCGCTACACCCCTGGCCCTATTTTTTATACTTTATTTTGAAACCGGGTCTCACGAAGTTGCGGAGAGCCTCACTAAGGAGAGAGAGAGAGAGAGAGAGAGAGAGCTGAGGCTGGCCACGAACCCGGATCCTCCGGTCTCCGCCTCCCAAAGTACTGGGATTACAAGCGTGCGCCACCACGCCCGGCTAGTTTCAAGTACTTTAATCACCCCCAGGATGGTTAATTTTGGTTATCACTTGCCTGGATTGAGGGCTGCCTAGAAAATCGGTAAAGCGTACTTGTGGGCGTGGCCGTGAGGGTGTTACCAGAGAAGATCTGCTCGAGGGTCTGCAGCAGACTGAGGGAGGAAAACCCGCCCTGCACGTGGGTGCCGTGAGCCAATAGGCTGGAGGTCCCGCATGGAACCAGGAAGCAGAAGCACTGGGAGGCTCCTGCGCATGCGCACGCTCCACGTCTGCAGCAGGTGAGGTCTGTTAGCTGCTGCTCTCGCCTGTGGACATCAGATGTCACCGCCTTCAGCCTTTGAAAGCAGACCTGCACCAGTGGCTCCCAGGGGCCTTTCTGGCCTCAGCCTGGGACTGGGGTGGCGTCATTGTTCTCTCTTGTTCTGAAGCTTCCAGCTTCCTGGACTGAGCAGCTACTGATTTCCCCAGCTCTCCTTCCTGCAGACAGCTGCTGTGGGGTTACTCATCTTCTGACCATGTAAGCCAATCTCATAAATCTCTTCTTATAATTGCCTACATTCTTTTGGTTTTGTTCCTCTGGAGAGTCTTGACTAATACAACCCCTTAAGAACACCTTGTGTGATTGGCTAATCTCACTTAACATAATGTTCTTCAGATCTTTCCATTTTCTTGCGAATGCTGTTATTTTGTTCTTCTTTATTGCTGAGTAGAATTCCATTGTGTGTATTTCCCATAATTTTGTAATCCATTCATCTGTTGCAAGGGAAGGGGTACAAGGGAAGGGGAAGGGTAAGAAAGAAGTGAATCTATGGAATTACTGTCATAAACAATGTGTATATATGAGATTATACCAACATCATTCTCAGTGCTACATGTGGGGAGGGAGGCGGAGGGGGGGAAGCGGGGGGGGGGGGGACACCAAGAGCTGTGTGCATGTATGTCAACACCAAACTGATACTCATTGTGATGTGAGACTACAATGCACCAATAAAAACATAAAAAAAAGAACACCTTGTGTCAATTAAGTAACTACTTCCTATTCTTCCCTACCATGATTCCTCTGGGCAGCCATTAATCATCTTTCTCTCTGTGGATTTGCCTCTTCTGGATATTTCATGGAAGGAATCATACAGTATGTGACCTTTTGTGTCTGCCTTCTTTCACTTAGCCTAATATTTTAGAGATTCATCCAACTTGTAGAACGCCATTCCTTTTGTATGGCTGAATTATATTCTGTTATATATATCACAATTTTTTCATCTCTTCATCCATTGATGGGTGTTTGGGTTGTTTCCACATTTTGGCTATTATGAATAATGCAGTATAAACATGTCCATACTACTTTTTGTGTATATATATGTTTTAAGTTCTCTTGGGTGTATACCTGGCATGAAATTGCCGAGTCATATAGTAATCCTATTTAACTTTTTGAGGAACAACTGAGCTGTTTTCCCATAGGGCTACACCACTTCACATTTCCACCAGCAATGTAAAGGGGTTCCTATATCCTCACATTCTACATCTTTTCCAAAACTTGTTTGTTGTTGTTTATTTATTTATTTATTTATTTATTTATTTATTTTTTTTGCGGTACCGGGGATTGAACGCAGGGGTGTTCTACCTCCGCGCTACGCCCCCGGCCCTATTTTTTATACTTTATTTTGAAACTGGGTCTCACGAAGTTTCGGAGGGCCTCACTAAGGAGAGAGAGAGAGAGAGAGAGAGAGAGAGAGAGCTGAGGCTGACCGCGAACCCGGATCCTCTGGTCTCCGCCTCCCAAAGTACATGTTGTTGTTGTGTATGAGGTTGTGTAGGGGTATGAAGTGATATGAAGTGGTAACTCATTGTATTTTCTTAATGACTAATGATATTGAGCATCTTTTTATATGCTTCTTGGCCATTTATCTTTGCAGAAATATCTAAGTCATTGTCCTTTTTAAATTTGGGTTATATCTTGTTTTGCATTTAAGAGTTCTTTGTATATTCTAGGTACTAATTCCTTATTAGGTACATGGTTCACAGCTATTTTCTTCCATTCTGTAGGTTTTCTTTTTACTTTTTTGTTAATATAATTTGATGTCAAAACTTAAAAAATTTTGTGTATGTTTCTCCATTTATTTAGATCTTTAATTTCTCCCAATACCATTTTATAGATTTTGGTGTAAAGGTTTTACACATCTTTCATTAGACTTATTCCTAGGTATTTTAATGGTACTATAAATAAAAACATTTTAAAATAGAAATTTTTCTTCCCTACTTTTATTAAGGTATAATCAACAAAAATTGTATATATTTATGTTGTATAACATGATGTTTTGGTATATGTGTACACTACTGAATGGCTAAGTCAGGCTGTTTGACATACGTGTTACCTCACATATTTGTCATTTGTGTGTGTATGTGTGTATGTGCATGTGTGTGTTGAGAGCACTTAACGTCTATTCTCTGAGCAGTTTTCAAGAATTAAGTACATTTTTATGAACTATATAGTCTTTGTTTTAACTATAGTCTAGTGGTATACAGTAAATCTTTTGATCTTACTTCTTCTGTCTAAAGTTTATATCCTCTGACCAACATTTCTCCAATTCTCCATTCTAGTCCCTGGGACTCTGCTTCTCTGAGTTCAGTTTCCACGTACAGGTAGATCACATGGTGTTTGTTTTTCTGTTTATTTCACTTAACATAATGCTTGGTTGATTTCACTTAACATAATGTCCTTGTTATGGTTTTGATCTGGAACATCCCTCCCCAAAGCTCCTGTGTGGAACCTGGTCCCCTATGCAGCAAGGCTCAGGGGTGGGGCTTTCAGACAGTGACTGGATCATGAGTGCTCTGACCTCATCAGTCATCTATAGCTGAATTGCACCGATGGGAGATGGGACCGAGGTAGAAGTCGGTCACTCAGGATGTGTCCTGTTGATGGACGCCTAGATTGATTTCATTGTGAATAATGCTGCAGTGAACATGAGAGCGCAGGTATCTTTTCATGGTACTGATTTCATTTCTTATACATAGTAGTGGGATGGCTAGGTCATATGGTACCTCTGTTTCATTTTATTTTTGAGACATTTTTGTACTTTTTTTTATAATGCTGTACTAATTTATAGTTCTACCAACAGTGTAAAGCGGTTCCCTTTTCTCTATGTCCTGCCAACACGTACCTTTCCTCTTTTTGATAATAGCCATCCTAATAGGGTTGCAGTTGTATCTCATTGAGGTTTTAGTTCTGCATTTCCCTGGTGATTAGTGATGGTGAGCATTTTTCCCCCTATAGCTGTTAGTTATGTGTATATGTCTACTCAGGACATTTTGAGAAATGTCCATTCAGGTCCTTTGCTCATTTTTAAAGCAGATTGTTTGTTTTCTGTTGAGTCGTTTAAGTTCCATATGTATTCTGCATAGTAATCCTTTGTTGATGAATAGTTGGCAAGTATTTTCTCCCATTCTGCAGGTTGTTTCTTCATTCTGTTGATTATTTTATTTGCTGTTGAGAAGATTTTTAGTTTGATAGAATCCCATTTGCCAATTTTTTTAACTTTTTCTTCCCTTGTACTTTTGTGGCTATATTCAGAAGTCCTATGCTCAGATCAGTGTCCTGATGTGTTTATCTGTGTTTTTCCCTAATAGTTTTCTAGTTTGGGGTCTTACATTTAAGTCTTTAATCCATTTTGACCTGATCTCTGTATATAGTTGAACAATTTTTTTCATCTCAGGGAAGATCCCACTTGATCATGTTGAAAGATTCTTTTTTTTTTTTTTTGCAGTACTGGAGATTGAACCCAGGGGCATTCTACCCCCGAGCTACATCCCCAGCCCTATTTTTTATCCTTTATTTTGAAACAGGGTCTCACTAAGTTGTGGAGAGCCTCACTAAGTAGCTGAGGCTGGCCTCGAACCTGTAATCCTCCTGTCTCAGCCTCCCAAGTACTGGGATTACAAGCATGCACCACCACACCCAGCTTGAATGATTCTTTTAATTTGGGTTTCTAAATACTTTGATGAAGATTTTTCTATGTTAATCAAGAATACTATCCTGTCATTTTCTTTTCTTGTAATGTCCTTGTCTAGCTTTGGTATCAGGGTAATGCTGGCCTTGTAAAACAAGTTAGAAGTAGTCCTTCCTCTTCAGTTTCTTGGAAAGGTTCGAGAAAAATTTGTTATTCTTTTAATATTTGGTAGTATTCATCAGCAAAGTCATCAGACCCCCAGCTTTTCTTTGATAAGAGAATATTTTATTCTTGATTTAATCTTCTTATGTGTTGTTATTGTTGTTTTCTGAGTTTTTGTTTCTTCATTCTTTGGTCTTGGTAGATTATATGTGTCTAGGATAGAATTTATTCATTTCTTTTAGTTTGTTTATTTTGTTGGCATATAATTGTTCATAGTAAGACCTCATGAGCCTTCGTATTTTTATGATATTAGTTGTAATGTCTCATCCTTCATTCTGATTTTATTTATTTTAGTCTATATCTTGTTTTTCTTAGTTAGGCCAGCTAAATATTTGTTGATTTCACTGTTGAGTGTGCTGATTCTTTCTTCTGCGTGTTCATATCCACTGTTGAACATTTACTTCTATTGACATTTTCATTTCAGCTATTGTACTTTTCACCTCCAGAACTTTGCTTCTTTTTTATAATTTCTTTCTCTGTAATGGTATTCTTTACGTGTTCATACTCCATTCTCCCTATTTTCTTTAATTCTTTGTTTCTGGTTTCCTTCAGCCTGTGAGTACATTTAATAGAGTTAAAGTCTTTGTCTAGTAAGTCCAATACCTGGGCCTACTCAGGGATGGTTTCTGTCAAGTTCTTCTCCCCTCCTCAGAGGTTGCTGTTGAAGGCTTCAAACATCCAGTTGTTGATTTTACTTTTCAAAACTATTTTCGTAAAGTATGTATTCCTACCATGTGTAGCCATGTGTGTTCCATTATCTCCATGTTCAGTCAGTGATTTGGCAAGAGATTTCCTTGAATATCTGAATCCAGATATTGGGAAAAAAAGGCTTTCTATTCTTTTGAATTGTTTTGACAATGCTGTCCTGGAATCTGCTTCAGCTTGAAGGTTTTGTTTTGTTTTCCCCTTCAATGTGTTTTTCTCGACCTTTACTGGTTTTGATATTGGCTTAATTCTGTCTTCATAAAATAAGTTGGGAACTATTTCCACCTTTTTATTTTGTGTAAGTTTGTGTAGGATTTATATTATTTCTGTCTTAAGTGATTATTGGGATTTACCAGTGAAGCCATCTGGGCCTTTAGTTTTCTTTCTTGGGAGGGTTTTATGGGAAGTTATAGACTATGAAATGAATTTCTTTAAATAGATATAGAACCCTTTAGGTAAACTGTTTCTTTTTTTATTTTTTTGCGGTACTGGGGATTGAACCCAGGGGCGTTCTACCTCCGCGCTACACCCCTGGCCCTATTTTTTATACTTTATTTTGAAACCGGGTCTCACGAACTTGCGGAGGGCCTCACTAAGTAGAGAGAGAGAGAGAGAGAGAGAGAGAGAGAGACAGGGAGAGACAGGGAGAGAGAGAGAGAGCTGAGGCTGGCCGCAAACCTGGATCCTCCGGTCTCTGCCTCACAAAGTACTGGGATTACAAGTGTGTGCCACCACGCCCGGCCACACTGTTTCTTCTTGAGTGAGCTTTGTCAGTTTATAACTTTCAGAAAATTTATCAATTTCACATATGCTATTATATTTTTGAGCATACAGTTTATAATATTCTTTTATTATCACTTTACTCTCTAAAGGGTTTATAATGATGTTCCATTATTCATTGTTCATATTAGTAATTTATGTCTTCTCTATTTCCTTTTTCTTTTTGCTGAACTGGGGATTGAACCTATGGCCTCAGATATGCTGGGCAGTCTTTCTACCACTGAGCTATATTGCCAGTCCTCTTTTCTATTTTTTTTAGCTAAAAGTTTCTTACTTTTATTATTCATTTAAGAGAAATAGATTTTGCTCCCTTTTAAATTGATTTTTACCCATTTTTCTGTTCTCAGTTTTATTCTTTTCTGCTTTTCTCATTATGTTCTTCATTCTGTTTGGTGAAAGTTTCACCCACTCTTCTCTTTCTAGTTACTTAGAGTAGAAACTTAGATTATTAGTTTTGTACTCTCTTTTTGCCAAAATAAGCATTTTATGCTATATATTCCCCTGTACACTTTAACTACATACCAAAATGTAGTATAGGGTGTGCTTTAATTTTTCTTATTGAAAACATTTTCTAATTTTCTTTGTGAATTTCTTTTTGTCCCCTTGTGGGGTCCCAGAGGTTGTACAGGCTGGCAGTGACCACCTGACCCTGCACATCTTGCACATGGACACTGTATATAGTTATGTGCAATGACTAAGCAAAGTATAGCATGCATGTGCAAGTCACGCTGGTATAGGCATGCACTATTTTGCCCAGGAAGGATCTGGAAATAAAGTTGGTGTTTGTTCTCCTCCAGATGGTGGCTCCACATGCTTTTTTTTCCCCCTGGGGATCTCTCTGGTAGAAATTTCCCCTGCACCCCCCGCTGGCCTTTGACCAGGCTTCTGACACCCTGAATTATTTAGAAGTGTGCTGGTTATTTTCCAATGTTTGGAAATTTCCCAGATATCTTTCCATTGCTGTTCTCTCAATAAATCACTGGCTTTGGATTCCTTGGCATTACCTTTTGCTTGGGGTAGGGTTGCACCTTGGAGAGTTTCTCTCAGTGCTTCAGTTTACCCACATGTATAGACCATTCTCATGAGCCCTTTCCTCTCGTTCTTGTGATCCCTCCTGAATTACTTGTTAATTGCTACCTGGTGGTGTGTGTCAATGATGCATTCTCTCTTGTCTTGTTGCAGCTTCTGTCTTAGGCAGACCCTATGTTTTTGTTCTGGAGGAAGGGATTTTTCAGTGCAGTGGTAGGGGATCTCTGATGGTTCTGAATGGAGTTCTGCTTCTTGACCAGTTGTAGATGATGATGATGATGATGATGATGATGACTTGTTTCCTTACATTTGACCCAGTGGGTCTTCACATGGACCCTGGGGCTGACAGAAGTTTCTGCTTCTGGCTTTTGCGGGATGGGAGATTGGAGAGGAGGATCCAGTTGTGGCTTTGTGCCTTTCCCGAAGTGAAGGCCACTCCTTTTCCCAGGCTGGGAAGTAAGCTGTCTTTGGTGTGTCATTCTACCCCCTTTTCTCATGAGCACTGTATAGTTTGCTAGGGCTGCCTTAACAAAGTACCACAAGACTTAGACTAGTGGAGGCTGAATGTGCAAAATCAAGTCGGGCGGGGTTGGTTCCTGCTAAGGGCAATGAGAGAAGGATCAGTTCCAGCACCTGTGTATGACTGTCTTCTCCTTAGGTCTCTTCATATTGTTTTCCTGTTATGTGTAATTCTACCCAAATTCTCCTTTTTATAAGGAAGGGAGCCATATTGGATTAGATCCCCTGCATGGCTCTACCTCTATAAAGACCCTATCTCCAAATAAAGTCACATTCTGAGGTACTGGGGATTGTGATTTCAACATGTGAATTTGGTGGTGGGGAGTACACAGTTCAGACCATAATGAGCACCCAGTGGGTCCTGTGGAGGGGAGTCCAGAAGTGGGGGTAGATTCTCTTAGTGCCCATTGCTCTTCTTTATACTCTAATGCTGGCCCACCACTGACCTTCAGCAATTTGTTGAAAATTTTAACTGGAATGTTTTTAATTGCTTCTACAGCAGCTCTTTCTCCCTCCAGTGCTGTGCCTCAGGTAAGGCCATGCCTGTGTCTGCATCTCTCTTTGAAAGTGACTATCTTCCCTCAGATTTCAGGCTACTTGCTTGTGTGACCTTAGCTCTTTGATGAGTATGAGAAAGAATATGGGTTTTTTTACAGTTAAGTAGAAATGATATTATTTCCAGCTTTCAAGATACTAAGAGATGATAGTATTTTACATTTCAATTTCTAGTTATTTGTTGCTATATGTAGAAATACAGTTGATTTTTATATCGATCTTCCATCTGGCAACTTTGCTAAACTCACTTATCAATTCTGGCTTTTAAAGAATAGAGTCCCCAGGATTTTTTTCTCTAGATAATATATTTTATTTAAATTTATTTATGAGATACAATGTGGTATTTTGATACATGTATTCAGTGTGTAATGATCAGATCAGATCAGGGTGATTGGCATAACCAACACCTCTCATTTCTTTATGTTGGAAATATTCAAAACCCTGTTTCCTAGCTATTTTGAAATATATAATTAATCGTACTCAACCATAGTTATCCTATTGTGCAATATAACATTAGAAGTTATTCTTTCTTCTTTCTATCCAAGTGTACCCCTTGGAGGTAATCTAATAATTTGCAAACAGATGCAATTTTATTTCTTCTTTTCTAACATATATATGCTTATTATTATCTTTTCTTGACTAATTGTGCTGGCAAGAATCTTCAGTATAATGTGGAATTTCAGTGGTGAGAGTCGATATCCTTTTCTTCTTCCCCATCTCAGGAAGAAGGTATTCTGTCCTTCACAGTGATGTATGATGTCAGCTGAAGTGTTTTCCTAAATGCTCTTTATCACCTTAAAGAAGTTTACTTCTGTTCCTAGTTTGCTGAAAGTTATTTACTATGAATGGATGTTGACTTTTGCCAAATGCTTTTTGACAAAGCACTTCCAACCTAGTTGATTCTTTTCACTTCTTGAAAAGAAATGCTTCTCAGACAAAAATTATTGTATGACTTGAGTAAAAAAAAAAAGATTCAGTAATGGCTGCGATCCTAGGTTGCCAGGAATATGAAATAAATATACTGTTACCTCATTCTGATCTATGGATCTATGATTTATGGATTATTATTCAGTATAGATCAGATTTGTAGAGGTTTCTAGTTAAGTGGGAGCTTTGGATATAGAATTATCAAAGGGCCTTATTATACATCATTAATACCTCCAAAGTGGTCTTATAAGAGTTACCTTAAAAAATTTATAGCATTTTAAATCCCATTATCAGCAACATGGTTTTATTTTCTTCTATGTTTTGAGCATTGTGATAGGTGTCTGAGATCCAATATATCATTAACTCTAATAAGAACTCTGAAAAATTGATATTATTATGTTAGGGGGATCACAATGGTCAGGTGTGGTGGCACACCCCTGTAATTCCAGTACTTGGGAGACTCAGAAAGGAAGATCTCAGGTTCGAGGCCAGCTTCAGCAACTCAGTGAGATCCTTAGCAACTTAGCAAGACCCCGTTTCAAAATAAAAAATAAAAAGGGCTGGGGAGGTAGTTCAGAGGTAGAATGCCTCTGGGTTCAGTCCCCAGTACCAAAACAAGACAACATAGGGAGAGAGAGAGAGAGAATATGAATATGAATCATAATGTTTAAGAGTATGGACACAGAAGACTGAGTGCCAGGATTCACATTTCAACTCCTTCACCTACTTGCTTACTGACCATGAGCAAGCCATTGCTTTGTGTGTAAAAGGAGAAAATAGTAACAACATGGTTTAGTTATGAGGTCTAAATAAAGCTATTCAATATATGTTGTGGTTTGCATGAGTGTCCCCAAACGTCCATATATAAAGTCTTAGTCCCAGGGTGGTGGTATTGGGAGGTGCTGGGGGCCTTTCAGAGGTGGAACCTTATGGGAGATCCTTAGGTCATTGAGTGCATACCCTTGAAGGGGATTGTGGGTCTCATTCTCCACTTCCTGGCTCCAGATGTGAGCAGTCACTACAACACATGCTCCTGCCATAATATGCTGCCCTCGTAAGAGGCCCAAACAATGGGGCTGCCCAGTCTTGGGCTTGAACCTCCAGAACCAGGAGCAAATGTAAACCTTCCTTGCCTTCATAAGTAGCCATTGTCACGTGTTTAGCTGTAGTTATGCAAATCTGACTAATACAATCTTATACCCATAGCATATATTTTTGTGCATTGAAAACACTAGATCAAAGTCAAATGCTCCTGTTATCTTACAAATGAGGAAATTAAGAGGTATGGAAACAAATGCACACAATCGATATAGGTCAGAGCTTAGATTCTAAGCATAGCTATTTCGAAAGCTGCTCCCATTACCATGCTCCTATTATTTTATTCACTTATTAGGGAGAGGATATTTTGCTCTTATGTAAGTATAACATGCATTCTTATTTATGCCTATTGTCTCAGTGCAAGTATTTGAATAGTGGTCTTTTAATTCTCATGAATATTCACTTAGGCAGTAAGTTATTTGACCTCCTCATTAGTTACCCACATTTAAATTTATGTTTTGGTGACTTATTATTTCTAGTTTTAACTGTGGCCCAATCTCTCCAACTCCCCCCCACACACACAGTTTATGGTGGATTTTATAAGGAAATTGCAGACACTATGTGATGACATAATTTGATGTATTTTGTACGACATTAACCATAATTTAGTAACATGCTCCATTTCCAAAATTTTGCCTTTTACTGACATGATTGCAAATCTATTCCTGAAGATGGGAGCTCGATGCCAAGTCACATGAATGGATATACAGCCTTTGATCACTGTTGAATTCAACTTGGTCTAACAGGATGCTATTGTTTGTTCAAATCAGAAAAATATGGTCTCATAGATATTTGTAGTCTATGAATGGTTTCTAGGTGTCATTCTTTTGGGGACCGTTCTAGGGAGAGATGAGAGAGAGGGGGGAGGGAGAAGGAGAGGGAGAGAGAGAGGAAAGGCTCTAACAGCATTCTAACATAGTGTTTTTCCCCCTAAGGAGAATTTAGCTCATATCTGACTTTTAATATTTTCTTAGGAAATATATAGATGAACGTATATTAGTCCTTTATAAATATCTTTATTGTGAAAGAAAATCATCCTCAGTTGCTTCCACCTTTAAATATGTTGTACGTATGTATCTACACGAGTGAAGAGTCTGTGCACAAATCATAACTAAAAATTTGCGTTAGTGAAACGCAAAGTGAGGTCCAAGAAATGTTTCTGTTCTTTATACCCTAAATCTTTGTAGAAACTCAAATTCAAGCAATTTTATTTGTATTCCCTTGAGGCTTGGTGCTGTTCACACCTTTACATTTCCTTATAGCCAGCATTTATTTACAATGTGTATTTCAGTTTCAAGATGGTTAATTGCTTTTGTACCACATTTTATGAACACATTTCTTTCAGTTGTCATTGGAGGCCAAACCATAAACAATGTGTTTAGCCTTCTGCTCGCCCAATCACATTCAGCCTAAAAAATAGACTTTCATCTACAGAAATCCCCTGTGGAGTAGGAAACACAGCTGTTTTATCCTACTAGGCAGCCTGCAGAGAGATACTATTTTCCTTGGGGGAAAGGACACTCAAGTTTTGAAAATCTAGGTACTGCGCCATTGGGAAAGAGCTGAAAAGAAAATAGACCATCTTTTCCAACTCTATTGTACAGAATATAAAGAAACTCTTTGTTCAGACTTGATGTCCTCCTCCTCCTTGCTCAATCTTTAGTCTTTTAAAATTCTACCCTTAACTAAATGGGTAAGCTGCAAAAAAGATTAAACTTAAAAATATACCAGGAATACAGAATGCAGAGAGGTGATTGATCTTTGAGTAGGTATCCAACAGTGCAATGAAATTCTCAAGCAGGTTCCTTTTTATTTCAGAATGGGTTTGATTCAGAGGGATTTTATAGCTGCTAAATCATGCAGTTGGCAGAGATTGTGCGTGCTTCTCACAGTTACTTTGAAAGATGTCAAATTTGGCAAAGGCAGTAAAAATACTAGGATTTACTGAGCTTGCTTTTTTCCCCTCCCCTCCTTGAGAATGCTTTAAAATCCAGCGTGCTCAGAAGTAACATAGTACAACAGAAGTGTGCAGAATTGCAGGTTTCACAGAAAAAGTGTGGCTTTCTCAGCCAGGGTGTGACTACCTCTTTGGCAAAAGCCTGGAATCTTATGCTTGTTGTTACAAAAGGCTCGTTTTTACCACCAGTGGACTTGGTTTCAATGTCCTTGCCGTTGGCATCTGAAAGCTGCCCGCTTCCAGCATTATGGCTGCTGAACAGCTTTCTTTGCTCATCCAGTGAGAAGCCGGTCTGAAGCTGCACCTCTGGACTGGTAGGCCTAACCGCACAGCCCTGCAACCCTGTGGCTAGCTGTACATTACAGTTACCATGAGCATGGCTTTGGAATTACAATGCCTGGAGGTCACTATCAGTTCCACCAGTGACTTGTATCACCTTGCTAAGCCCTAGTTTTACTATATACAAATGAAGATAACAGACTATTTTATTAGGCTGCTAGAAGATTGAGATGCAAAGTGCTTAGGGAAAGCATATGGTAAGTGTTCAAAAAACCCATTATAATTATTATTACATTATTACTATGTTCAATAAATGCTATTATCATCATCATCGTTATCAATCCAGGAGAATGGACTATTAGTCATAAAGCTCCTATTCCCCCCAATACAAATGATGTAATTGTTACCGCTATACTTGTGATAAAATATCTTACCTCTTTGGGAGAAAGTAGTACCTGCTATCATTGGTCCCTACATGCTGCTCTGCTATTGGTCAGATTCAGACTGATATTCTTCTTTCTGTATATTAAAATTTAGTTTTATGCCTAATTTTGCTTCTAGAACCAAGCTCATTGTCCTTTTGATAAAACATATTAATATACAAGAACATATACAGTATAACTGAAGGATAGATGGAACCAACTGGTCTAGGTAATCTGCCAAGAAATTGTTTATTCATAGCAGACCATATTATAAGTCCATTCCTAAAATTCATTGACATCTGCAGCTCAAAGAAGACTTATTAGTCTTATTATGGTGGTACTGTAATTCTAATAACATCCTTTTCTGATATGAAGAGTTCTCTAAACATGGCTTCTTAAAAATTTATCTAGCGAGGTGCTAATCACTATGACAAAAAATTTAAATATTTGATTCTTGCAAAAATCCTATGAGTCATAAGCCACTATCATGTCCATTTCCAGGTGAAAAAATATTCTTATGTTATAGGCAAATTTCGTTAGTTAGTATGACCTTTGACTTTAACCCTTTAAGATTTATTCATTTATTCCCATTCAAGTAGGAACAGCATAAGTCTTATTGATTACTATAAACCAATGCCTGGCACAGTGTATGACACGGTACACATTTACTAAATACGTTAATTAAATGTATGCATTAATGGTAATAAAGAGATCCCAAAAAACTATGCTATCTTCATTGTCTACATCTCTTTTAAAATTAAAACATGTGCCTAAATATAAAGTGTATAAGCCCTGGTTCCTTGAAGGAATGGTGAAAATGGATTGAGATAGAAACCAAGACTGCAAGCCTCAGTTATTTGAAACTGTGATTAAATCTCTATTGTATGACTAAAGGGTATCAGAAACTAAACTATCAAAACAAATAAGATAATGGAAATATTAAAACCAAACCTATCAACTCTGCAAATCGGAATAAATATAGATGAGAAGGCCCAATCTTATAGATTATGGACAGATATTCTATTCTCCATAGAAGCCCAGGGAAATGTTTAAAAAGGTGAATAGGTGTGTCCCTCATCCGTATTTCACATGCATTGTCTTCCATTTTTAACACTTTACCAGCTCTGCCGTGACCTGTCTGACCTCCTGTGATCTGGTCTCCCAGCCTCCAAACTTGATCTCTCACCCATACATACCAGCCCACTGTTCCTTGCATCTCAAGAGCCTTTTCCTACTGTTCCTCTGCCTGGAGATTCTTCCAGCTCTTTTCATGCCCTGCTCCTCCCGATGCTTGATTTTCAGTCAAAAATCACCTTCAGGAACACATTCCCTGAGCATTGCATCCAAACTGTCCTCTAGCTCCAGACTCCATTGCGTGTCTTGTCCATTTCGGCTTGTGGTGAGAGCTATGGAAGGGTTCCTCTTCTCTGCCATTATGTTTCTTCCAAATGTATGAAGTTAGCTTTGTGTGGGTGGAGGACTCCCCCGCCCCCAAGACTTAAGCAAGCCTAGGATTTGGTATGTCCTCAATAAATATTTGTGATGCACATTACTGTCTGAAGAATACAATGCTGGGTATTATAAGATGGTCTAAAATATAGGAGTTTTGTGATTTTGAAAATGTGATAGTTTCTGAAATGAGTCCACTGCACTACTTGATACCTAAGGATGGTTTCACAGCACAGGAAACAATGTGAGCCCAAACCTGGACAGAGGGGACCAATGTCAATGAAACCCTGCATTGGGGTTGAGGGTATTTGGACCATATGTCCTGCCAGGACAACCATATTAAGAAAAGATATGAGGGGGAAGGTTCCAAAGGGCTCTGAGAAGGTGAGGGACAATCGGTTGATCATGAAAGATGGTTTATCACAGTTGTGAAACATTGGCTGGGATGGTTTCATTTTGAAGTCCAACAGGGCAGCGGTCACCATCTGGAAATCTGTTTGAATGAATGTGCATGTCCCTCTGTGATATGGGGGTGCTTTGCATTTGTCGATGTTCAGTTCAGGGAATGTGCAGAGACAATAAGTTGCAAGTCATCAGAGAGAAATGAGATGGAGCCACAGGTGCACTGTGCAACTTTTCTAAGAAAAGATAAAATGGGAATCTAGAGTGGCAAAGATAAGTCTATTATAAGAGGCCATCACACATGCTTTATGTGCATACTCTTATTTAACATGCACAGACATCCTATAAGGTAGATGAAAATATTCCTATATCACAAATGAGAAAGAAAATTTAAATCTTTATTATAATGATTAACATATTAATTGTACATATTAATGGGATTCACTGTGTTATATTCATATAGATCATGCCCATCCACCTTTCTTCCACCCACACTCTCCTCCCTGTTTTCCTTCCCTTCCCTTGGGACCTTTCCCAGTCCCTAGTAATCCCTCTTCTATTTTCCAGTCATCTTTTTTATTTTGGTTTCCACATGTGGTAGAGCACATGCGATACTTGTGTTTTTGTGCCTGGCTTGTTTTGCTTAATACAGTGACCTCCAGTTCCATGCCTTCTGTTGCAAATGAAAGGATTTCATTTTTTTGTGTGTGTGGTACTGGGGATTGGGCCCAGGGGCATTCTACCTCCAAGCTACCCCAGGCCTCTTTTATTTTTATTTTGAAACAGGGTCTCGCTAGGCTGATGAGAGTCTCACTACTTGCTGAGGCTGTCCTTGAACCTGCGATCCTCCTGTTTCAGCCTCCCAAGAACTAGGATTACAGGCATGTGCCACTACACCTGGCTTGGATTTCATTCTTTGTATGGCTGAATAATAGTGTATCATGTACATATGCTGTATTTTCCTTATCCATTCATCTGTTGAGCAGCATCTGGCCTTGTTTCATGTCTTAGTCTTGTGAACAGTAATAGCATAGGTGTGCAGTACTCTTTTGTATGCTGACTTCATTCCCTTTGGTTATATACTCAGGAGTAGTATAGCTGGATCACATGATAGTTCTATATTTGGATTTTTGAGGAACTTCCATACTGTTTTCCATGGTGGCTATACTAATTTATGTTACCACCAGCAATACATAAGCGTTCTTTTTTCTTCACATCCTCATCAGCATTTGTTATTTTTTTTATAATTGCCATTCTAAATGGGACGAGATGGTATGTATTGTGATTTTGATTTTGATTTCCTTGATGGCCAAAGAAATTAAATATTTTTCATCTATTTGTATTTCTTCTCTTGGGAGGTATCTATTCAGATCATTTGCCCACTTTTTAATTGGATTAGTTGATTTTTTTGTTCTTTATATATGCTATATATTAATCCTTGGTCAGATGTATTCCTCTTCTGTGCAGAAGCTTTTTGTTTGATGTAATCGTATTTGTCAATTTTTGCTTTAGTTTCTTGTGCTTTTGGAGTTCTATCCTGGAAAGCGTTATCTGTGCTAATATTTTGAAGAGTTTACTCTAGTAGTTTCAGGTCTTGTGTTAAGGTCTTTGATCCATTTAAAGCTGATTTTTGTGCAGGATGAGAGATAAGGGTCAAGCTTGTCTTCTGCAGCTGTATATTCAGCTTTCCCAGTACCCAACAAGTGAGAAAATTGAGAGTCAGAAGAGTGAAATTACTTTGCCAAATTCATGTTTCCTAGTAGGTGCTGCAGGCAGGAGCCACGCTCAAGCATACTGTTTCCTGCGTCTCTCGTGTCCTGCAGAGGTGTTTTCTCGATCCCTTTGAGGTAGGGGTAATTAGAACTTCAGTACTTAGATGTTTGGACTGAACCACTGGATCCTTGAACTAAAAATTATTCTCTGTATTTTTTAGTGTCTACACTATTGAAATAATTAGTATATACCTTTGGACACAACAACTACAACCATTTTTCCAAAGTGAAATCTCTGACTGCACTGTACTTTAGAGCCATTTGTCTTTCATATGAATGAGTTCCACAGTCATAGATTCAATGATCTATGGATTAAAAAGTTTTTAAAAATATTGTACCCTGTAATCTCTGTATTTGGGAGGCTGAGAAAGGAGGATCACAGGTTCAAGGCAGCTTCAGCAATTTAGTGAGACTGTCAGTAACTTGGTGAGATCCTGTTTCAAACTAAAAAACAAACAAAAACTAGGGTTGGAGGTGTAGCTTGGAGGTAGAATGCCCCTGGGTTCAATCCCAGTACCTCTCCCCCCAAAAAATATTGCATCTGTGCTGAACATGTACAGACTTTTTTCTTGTCATTATTCCCTAAACAGTTTAGCATAACAACCATTTATGTAGCATTGATATTATGTAATCTTATAATTATAATATAATATAATTATGCAATATGTATGATATTATTGATATTAAGTAATCTTGGGTTAAAGTACATAGGAGGATGTGTATAGGTTATATACAAAGGTTACACTGCTTTATTATTTTAATATAGTTTTATTGGTACATTATAACCATTAAACACATTGAGGTTTAGTGTGATAGAAACATACATATACCCAGCACTTGGTGAATTTCCCTCTGGATCCTGCCCCTCTCCCCCCTCTTCCCCATTCATAATATTGAAGTTGGTATTGATAGCTTCATGAATGTACATAGGATTGTTTGAACTGATTCCTTCATCAAGTCTTCCTCCTCACCTTCCTCTCCAAATCCCCTTCCACTCTTGTACTGGTGTCTCTCATTTATTTGAAGTCTCTTTTGTTTCCCAGTTTCTTTCTAGCTCCCACATATGAGAGAAAACACAGGACCCTTCACTTTCTGAGACTGGCTAATCTCACTTAGCATAATATTCTCTAGCTCCATTCATTTTCCTGCAAATGACATAATTTTATTCTTCTTTATGGCTGAGCAAAATCCCATTGTGCATGTGTACTGTTTTATATAAGGGACTTGAGCATCTGTGGATTTTGGTTATCTGTGGGAGTCCTGGGACTAATTGCTGAAGATCCTGAGGGATGATTATATTCATTTCCCTTCACTACCCTCTTGAAAATCCGGACTTTATTTTGAGCTTGAGGGTCATTGCTAAAGGGTGGGAAGGGTGGACTCATGAAGGTAAATATGATTCATAACTGCCTCTCCAGGTATTAAATATATTTGAGTATAAGAAAAGTCTCTTTTCTTATGAGAGGCTACGCATTCCTATGAATCACCTTTCCCTATCTGCTCTAATTAAAGACATTCCACTCTATTTCCTCCATTGTGAAGAAATTCAGGAAAATAAGGACAGACATGTGCAGACTCTAAAATTTATTTCAACAGCAAAAACCACCTCTCTCTAAAATTCCTAGTACTCTTTCCCCCTCCATTATGTGTGGATTAAACTTTTGTCACTTTGTCACCACTGTGATTGCAAGTAAGATACACAAGGAACAGTTCTCAACTTGGTCCTTGGCTCAGCTTGGTTATAAGCAAAAATTGAAAATAGATACAACAACAAAAGTATTTTTTAGACCTTTCTCTCAGATATAATACTTGTTGCAGTGCTAGCAATCTGAACGCAAACCTACCATGAAATAGGCATGGCACTGGCAGAATTTAATATGTTGTTACATCTAATTCTCGCAACAATGGTATCTCCTGTTTTGCTTATTCATGCATTGAGATGTGGAGTTCAGATGTTATCATAGTCACATGCTAGGATAAGTATCTAGCTGAGATTCCAATGCAAGCTCGTCTGTTCCTCCAGTTCTTGTTTCTTGCACTCTGAATAAACATCAGACTTTCTGAAATCTCTACAAAGATGTGTGCTGCCCAGCGAGCCATGAGACAAGGGGAAACCCCATGCCACGTCCCAGAACAGTGAATTCCTGAGTACCACGCAGCGAGAGAGAATTCGGGTACCAGGAATTCCAGCTGAGAGTGTGGCCAGCCAGATGAGCGGAAGCCTCGGGGCAGCTGCATGAGAATTTGGATGTTTTCTTGTATTTTAACAAGAAGCAGCAAATTTCACACACACACCAAAAAATACCATTTGACACATGCAAGAAGCCTGTTGCTGGGTCAGAACTTCTTCCCTGGGATCTTTAGGCATCTGTTTCCCAGCATTCCCTGCAAGTCAAAGTCCATTTTCCCTTCTGGTTCTTAACTGCACAAGACCATCTCAGAGCTACATGTAGCAGGCGCTTCTTTTCAAATGGAACATTAAACATCTTTTCTCTCTTGTTGTCTCCTCATGCAGTCAGTCTCCTTCTGTTACTAGCTCGAGGGCTTTTCTCTTTTTAGTCACAGCAGTAGGGAGACATTTTGGAGCCTCATCATGGAGTCATGCTCCGTGTTTCCTCTTTTATCCAAGCAGGTCTGTGTAATAGCATTGTAACGCACAAGCCCGGCGTACCATCCTGAAGCAGTATTTCATGGCACAGGAGACTGCCTGATGACTGAATGTCCTCTCCGCCTGGCGTGGTTGTGTGACGAGGTTTAATTCATGTAGGAAAAAATAAAGCACAGTAATAATGACTTGATTCCCCTTCTTCTTCTTTGTGCGCTCTCTCTCTCTCTCTCTCTCTCTCTCTCTCTCGATTTCTCAACCTCAGCATCGTTGATATTTTGGCTGGAAAGTGTTTCTTGTAGAGTGCTGTCCTGTGTATTATGACATCTAGAGGCTGCATCCCTGGCCTCTAACCACTAGGTGTTAGTAGCACCCCAGGTGAGATCCCCAAATATTTCTAGATATTGTCAAACGTCTCCTGAAGGGCAAAATCACCCCCAGCTGAAAATCACTGTTCTCTTTCCCCCACTTCCTCCCTCTCCCTTGTCGCCTTCTTGTCCCTCTCCCTCTACTTCTATTCCTTCCCCACAGACATACAGTAGTACTTAGAAGGGACAGGTTTTGTACAAAAATTATCAGTTGAATGCCTCATACTTATGTGGTTCTGTGCATTTGACGATGGAAGAAATTTATCTAACACTGCACATGGTCTCTTTAAAGACAAAACGTGGGGTTGTGTGAATTCTTAGTCTGTGCCTTCACTTGAAATCCTCTGGAGTTAAACCACCCCCAGTCTTGACACCCCTGTCGTGGAACTTGCAGATGGGAAGCTGGGTGGAGGGGGAAATCATCTCAACTTTATCAAAATGAAAGCCTGGGATTAAATTGCTTTTAGCTCCCGAACAATTCTGGCTTCTGGATTTCCATTCAAGGTAGTAATAAATGCTTCTTTCAATTGCTCTCCACTTCACATAATGGCACAGGGTCAGAACAATAGCAGGGAGGTCCTGTGTACAGAGAGGCAGTTTACAGATTAGTTGTACTGATGCCAAATAAGGAGAAGGGTCCAGTTCCCCTGAGGACAGGTTCATAGCAATCCCCTTCCCTCTGTCAGCGGGCTTAACACATGTGCACGCGTGAGCGTGCACACACTCGCATGCACACACTCGCGCGCACACACACACACACGCAAATGGTCTATTTCAGCCTATTGGGCTTTTCCAGAGGATGCTGAACATCAGGTCCCTCATATATGCTAACGCACTGAACTCCATGTAGTGGTCCTTGGGGCATGAGTATGAAAAGAGTTCTGCATTCAAGTGGCTTTCACGCCATTATAGGAGACAGAAGCCTGATGTGAGATCTTACACCCCTTGAAGACTTCTTTATTTCTCAGTGAGAAGTCCATTTCTGCCGGGTGTGGTGGCGCTCACTTGTAATCCCAGTACTTGGGAGGCGGAGACCGGAGGATCCGGGTTCACGGCCATCCTCAGCTACTTAGTGAAGCCTCCGCAACTTCGTGAGACCTGGTTTCAAAATAAAAAGTATAAAAAATAGGGCCGGGGGTGCAGCTCGGAGGTAAAACACCCCTGGGTTCAATCCCCCATACCACAAAAAAAAAAAGAAGTCCATTTCTTCCTCCTCTGTACAGTGACTCTGTCCTGAATCAGAGTTCTGTTTTGCACTTTTCCCACTCTGTTTTCACAGAATTGTTTACCTGTCCGTGTGTTTGTGAAAGCGAGGATGATGATTATTCAAATTTATGTTCCCAGTGTCTTGCAAAGGTGTCGGCATAGGGATGGGGGCACCTCTCTGCTGCATTTAATGATATGAGAGGGAACGATGAAGCGTTCCTAAAATTCTCTACTCCTTGAAGTACACGTCACTCCTTTCCTCCCTGATTATTCTTTCCTGCTTTCTTTGTTTACTTGTCATTCTTACTCTATAAAACTCTCAAACACTGGTGTTCCCCAGAGAGCGCCCATTTTGCTTATTCTGCCTTATTTCTCTAAATGATCTAATTTATGCTTCACTGTTGTAGCTGTAGAGATTGTTGATCCTCAGATCTACTACCCTCCATCCATCCTCACTTCCCCAAGCTTTAGGCTTGTAAAACGTTGCTAGATATACCCACCTCGATTCCCAAAGACATTTCAACTCAACCCATTCAAAATTCGATGGATCATTTCTTCCTAAACTACAGTCAAACACCTCCTTCTTTATTATTCTGTATCTGAATTAATGGTTCCATCATCTTCCTAGTTATTCAAGACAAAAACATGGGGGCCATCGCTGTCAACCAGGGTACCTGCATGTGGTTCAGTTGTTTGGTTTTTCACCTGAACTTAGACTAAACTGGGAGGGGGAAGCTCACTGTGGAGGCCCTGTGTAGCTTCAGAATGGAGGCTCATTGCCAGAAAAATCAACCATGTCTTTAGAAGAACGGAACCTTCAGCCTTACCCCTGAACTCTGAGGAGGGGAGAGAGGCTGAAGATTGAGTTTGATCATGTAGCCAGTGATTTCATCAATCATGTCTGTGTAGTAAAGCCTCAGGATACACTCTGCATCATGAGGTAGAAAGAGAGTCCTGGTCTGTGGATATATTGATGTCCTGAGAGGCACAACCTAACCTCAGAGAACAGAAGCGCTCTGTTTGGGACCCTTTCGGTCCTTGCCCTATGTACCTGTTCATCTGGCTACCAATTTATTGCTTTTATAATAAAATGATAGCAGTAAGTAGAGTAATTTCCTAGATTCTGCAAGGTTTTCTAGCAAATTATTGGACCTGAAAGGAAGTCTCCATTTGATTGACTTGTAGGACATCCGGTTGGGATTAGAGCATTGCTATTGGAAATTACAGTCTCACCCAGATCCAAGAGAGAGGACATAGGTCCCCATCTCTTGAAAAGAGGAGTATATTGCTGGGCGTGGTGGTACGTACCTGTAATCCCAGTACTTGGGAGGCTGAGACAAGAGGATCACAGGTACAAGGCCAGCCTCAGCAATTTAGTGAGACCCTGTTTCAAAATAAAAAATAAAGTAGAGCTGGGGTATACCTCAGAGGTAGAATGCCCCTGGGTTCAATCCCTAGTACCAAAATAAATAAGTAAATAAATGAATAAATAAGAAAGAAGAGTATCAATAGTTCAATACTTTGGGGTCATGTTTTTAAAGCCACCACCCTTAAACTATATATTTTATGAAATGGAACAATTATAGTTCATTACACATATTTGTTAATCTATATGCCCTTTTACAAATACACAACTTAATTCATTGTGTTTTCTTTGCTATCTGTCTTTTCATTTTTTTTTTTTTTTTGCGGTACTGGGGATTGAACCCAGGGGCGTTCTACCTCCGCGCTACACCCCCGGCCCTAATTTTTTATACTTTATTTTGAAACCAGGTCTCACGAAGTTGCGAAGGGCCTCACTAAGTAGAGAGAGAGAGAGGGCTGAGGATGGCCACGAACCCGGATCCTCCGGTCTCTGCCTCCCAAAGTACTGGCATTACAAGTGTGCGTCACCACGCCCGGTGCTGTCTTTTCTATCCTTGTGCACCTGGTTAATGGAGGGCAAGGGCCAGGTTTTCTTCCCCATATTTTTCTTTGATGTCGTTTCGAAGGAGATAGAGTTGTAAGGTAGCACCAAGAAGGAAACTGTCATTGGCTGGATACTTACTCTGTGCCACATCATTTGCCTGCAGCATCTTCTTTAATTCTGTGAACAGGTATCTAACATAAGTGTTGTCTCCAACATGCAGTTAAAACAACTGGAAGTCAGAGGTGTGAGCCATTGGCTCAGGGCTGTACAACTGGCAAATGTGGTATGGCCTGGATTTAAACACAGGCAGTTCTGACTACAGAGTTCACTTGCCTTTCTTGGGAAATGGAAGGGTTTGCTAAACCCATATGAAATACATAAATACATATTTATTTAAACATATTTTAAAAGGATGTGTGCCTGAGTAGCCCAGCTCCTGAGTCTTTAATTACGCTTAATATACTCAGTCAGCCTCGCTGCTGCTTCCCGGCCCTTCTGACATGAGTCAGGATAATATTCAGTGAGTTTCATGGAGGGAGATTCCCAATGATCCTCTAAGAAGGAGTCTAAAGCAACAGAGCCTGAACGTAATCCATGCTGCTCTTAATAGAGGGACAGTTCCTTCTTGGCCACCGCCAGAAGGGGTGAGACGCCAATCCCTCAGTCCCTTCCCCTTCACCAGCCCCTGCATCTCCAGCCCCGGTGTGAAGCAACTGCCTAACACATGACTTCTGGGCACTGGTGCCTTCACCAGGGTGCAGTAGTGACGATGAGATCATTAAGAAGCACGTGGTCCCTGGTCTCTTCAACTACTTCCTCTTCTGGGTTAGTTTCAATAAGAATTACGTTTCCAAGTTTTTTTTTCCACAGGCAAAGCTAACAAACAGTTAATTGAGCCGCCCCTCCCATCTTCTTTCTCTACAGAGTCTTCTGAGATGAAGGGGAAGGGACCGAGGGATTGGCATCTCTCCCCTTCCGGCGGTGACCAAGAAGGAACTGTCCCTCTGTTAAGAGCAGCATGGATTACGTTCAGGCTCTGTTGCTTTAGACTCCTTCTTAGAGGATCATTGGGAATCTCCCTCCATGAAACTCACTGAATATTATCCTGACTCATGTCAGAAGGGCCGGGAAGCAGCATCGAGGCTGACTGAGTATATTAAGCGTAATTAAAGACTCAGGAGCTGGGCCACTCAGGCACACATCCTTTTAAAATATGTTTAAATAAATATGTATTTATGTATTTCATATGGGTTTAGCAAACCCTTCCATTTCCAAAATAGCATTGTCACCTAGACTCAAATTGCTCTATTATAATCGATGGCACTAAGCAGCTTTCTAGCCAAGGCTTATGGGTTTCAATTACTTCAGGGGACAATCTGGTAACCAAAGATAGAAATTCTTACCGCAAAGTGGAATTCACTGAAAATTTCAGGCTCATGGAGGATGGTCCAGAGGATGTCTGCCAGTACACATTCCCTCTCCAAAATATGGGGCACACATAGAGTCTCAGAGTGTGTTTGTTTGTATTGAAAGTGTAGGCATTAGATGCTTAGGCCTCTCAGCTGTGATCATAGGGCACTTTTCAAAAATATATATATCAGATCATTTTGCAAAAAATATACATCAGAGGACTTAACTAATTGGATTGCTACTCTCTGCATATATCTTCTCATTTTCTAGATCCTAAACTTTTAAAGCATTTAGGAGTAGTATTAGAAGTGGTAATAATAACAAATAATAGTAGCAATGAGAAGAATTATTTCTTTTTTTTTTTTGCGGTACCGGGGATTGAAGCCAGGGGCGTTCTACCTCCGCGCTACACCCCCGGCCCTAATTTCTTATACTTTATTTTGAAACCGGGTCTCATGAAGTTGTGGAGGGCCTCACTAGGTAGAGAGAGATAGAGAGAGACAGGGAGAGAGAGAGAGAGAGAGAGAGAGAGAGAGCGAGCGCTGAGGCTGGCCACTAACCCGGATCCTCTGGTCTCCGCCTCCCAAAGTACTGGGATTACAAGTGTGCACCACCACGTCCGGCCAGAATTAACTATTTCTACTCTTATCAATATCTAACTCAATAATGGACCACGTGCCACATATGGCCCATCTATATTTATGCACTTATTTTGTCCTTATAATTGGTCTTCCAAGGTTAGTGCTACATTATTCCAGCAGCTAAGACAATTATGAGGATAATGGTGATTCTAGTGGGCAGAAGCTGGAATGGGCATGGGGGAATCTCTCTCTAGGAAACTGATAACCCTTCAGTTAAAGATACCCAGACCTAATTAACTGTACATATAAGTTAAGAATTTAGGTGACCAAGTCTAGAGCCAAGAGCGGTAAATAAAGAAGCAGTGTGTGGAGCTTAAAGTGTAGCCTCATTAGAGGCAGAAAAACCTGGTTTTAAGTTTTCTTTCAAAGGCCAGGAATCAAAACCAGTGTGTAAAAGAGGAAACCATTAGAACTAACTTGTAGAACTGTTTTAAGAATTAGAATGCCTGCCATTCCAGCTGGCACCGATAATTAGATAAGAATTTGTAACAGTTGTTTCTAGGAATGAAAATGCAAGGGGACACAGTGCCGAGGACACAGTCCTGTTGAGGCCCCTTCATGCCTGGGACAGTAGGAAGGAGAGGACACAAAGACAGGGACTGAGGAGTGGATAAAGAAGCTGGAAGAAAAGCAGAACAGGGCCTGTGGAAGGCCAGCCCTGGATCAAGGGTATCGGGTTGAGGAAGATGCAGGCCAATTGGGTTGGTAAGAATGACGTCATCTACAAGAGGGAGGGCCATTCTGATAGGACTGACCAGCACAGCTGTGGAAGAATTGTTTTGTGATTATTTCCCACAGATGCAATAAGGTAAAAGGCCAGGATCCCCGAGATCTAGGGCTCAGCAACACTACTTGAAGAGTGAAGTCATGTGGGGAGTAAATGGTGAAGACAGAATTTGGATTCAGGTTTGTCTGGATCCAGGGCCACAGGAGTTAGCATTTCCAAAGCAAGAGACAAATGCTGAGAGACATGAATATGATGGTTTCCCCTTTTCCTTTTACTTCAGAGGTTATGAATAGCAATTGAGATCAGCATCTATTATGTAACTAATAGTTTTGCAAATCCTTCATTAGATTCATACACATCTTTTAAAAAGGCGTAGATACAATTAGGAAGAGAGGCTTTAGATCAGTAAACTGACACATTTTCTAATTCCTGGGTCTTCTTCTGCCTTAGTGTCAGGGTATGCTGGCTCAGTAAACACTTGTCCATGGATCACATTTACCTAACAATAGCCTGAAAAATAAAAGAAGTAAGATAGCAATGTGTGTTCTGTACATTTTATAATAAAATAGACCTGAATGGACTTTTTCTTTCCCTCAACAGTGGTTGTGTAAAATAAATACTTAAGATAAAATTTGAAAGCTTAAGTGAAAAAATAATGCAATTTCCAAGACAAAGGAGACAAATGGCTAAAGTGAGACAGTTGATTAAAATGTATACACACACTCAGGATCAAAAAGCATAGGTAAATCACGTATTGAAATCACAATAAAAGGTGAGTTTTATTGCCAAACAATTAAATCTCTCTGTAAGTGTACTTTTTCTATATAAGCAAATTTATAACCTTATCGGGTCTTTATTATTTAAAAAAAACCTTTCGATAAAAATTGTATACTTTTGTGTTGTACGAAATGATGTTTTGATATAGATACACACTTTGGAAGGGTTAAATCAAGCTAATTAGCATATATATAATATATAACCTCATACACTTACCATCTTTTGTTGTGAGAACCCTTATAATCTACTCTTTTATCCATTTTTAAGTATATATATTATTATTTACTACAGTCACCATAATGTACAATACATCTCTCTAATTTATTTCTCCAAACTAAAATTTTGTACTATTTGGTTCTTTCGTTTTTTTTTTCTCAGAAAACTATATTGCCAGATTAAGTCTTTGATCATCAGTGTGCAGTTTTCATGATTGGCTATTTTGTCCAATAAGAGGCCTTGCTGAGTTTGCAGATTTATCTTATTTATAGATGGTGGGCAGGCTGGTGAAGGAGTGAAGATGTGAACTCAGTCAGCCCACTGAGCAATAACCACAGTCACATTCATTGAGCATCTACTGAGCATCAGGGACTGTGTTCATTCTCTTGTCTTGTCTTGTCTTTTGTGATGCTGGGGATGAAACCCAGGGCTTCATGCATGCTAGGCAAGCACGTTCCCACTGAGTTAGAGCCCCAAACTTGTGTTCATTCTTTAAACAGATGGTCTACTTGAATTAACCGCGTAAGTTAAGTATGAGAAAACTGATACGCAGAGAGATGATTTAATTTCCAAGAGTCAAATAATTTGGAAATAGGTAGGCTAAGATTCAAAGCAGTGAGAATCTATATTCCTAACCAATGATTGCATTCCTCATCTTCTTATCAAATTGAAAACAGATTGTTAGTGCAGGCCTTCACACCTACTAGTTGCAAGGCCGAAATAAACTTAGCATTGACAAAATTCCAGTATCTCTTCAACTTCAGTGACATTTTCCTTGATAGATGTGAATTTTTCAACAGTGGAGAACATTTACTAATAGCTTGTATTATCAGTAACAACTTTAAAACTTTATATATACATATATGTATATATCTTTCTCTCTCTCTCCATATATATATATATATATATATATATATATATATATATATAAAATGATCTCTTTTTTGTGGTACTAGGGATTGAATCCAGAGACATTCTACCTCTGATCTACACTACCAGCCCTTTTTTAATTTTTTGTTTTGAAACAGGGTCTCACTTAAGTTGCTGAGAGTCTCGATAAGTTACTGAGGCTGCTCTTGAACCTGCAACCCTTCTTTCTCTACCTTCGCAAAACTGGAATTACAGGTGTGTGCCACCACACCTGGCTGTAACAATATTTTTATTACTTTAACAATAACAAGAACACTAAAGGACAAGGTAATAACACTTAATGTGTACTAACCATTTATATATACCATAAGGCATATATGATTAATATCTGTGATTTTTGCTTAGACATTTACTCTTCCCCAACCAGTATAAGTATTTAGTAATATGCCTAACCCTTTTTTATCCCCATAATAACACTTTGGTCAAAGGTAAAATAAAATCCATGGCCCAAGCTCAGCTAATCACTGTTCCTCTCCTCCTAGGAATTTGAATCTTGAGCATAAAGACAGACGGTAATTAGAGTTGCATCATTCAGAATGACTCCAGAGTTGATCTGCGAGTTCCCATTCCACTGATTCCCAGAACTCTTCTATTTCTGACTGTCCTGTGCTGTATCATTTGACTATTTTTCAGAGTCTGTAAATTTCTCTGAATCCTTCCAGTAAGTTTTATGTTTGTATTGTTTTGTTGTTAGCACAATGCTGTAGTCAGACTTATTTGTCGCAAGTGAATGTGTTCCAACTCTTGCTTGGTACTTAGGGTTGAAGTTATGATCCCAGAGTACACAAGACATAACTTAAGCTCAACAGAGTTACATGGAAAGATAGATCCAGATATATCATAACCTAATGCCAAAATTATTACTCAATGTCCAAGATGGTGAAAGATTTCTTAGTTTACTTTCTTTATGAGCTAACAAGTTAATCCACCATAGTATCATAGATACTGGCTGGAGAAAGACTCCTGGTTAGAAATGGACTATGATATCATTCACAGCAAATGCAGTTACCAGAACTTCATGTTCATGTGTGTTGATTCCCTCTCTCCCCTACCAGGTCTAAAGGGGTGACTCAAAAGACCCATGACGGGTGCATGGATATAGAGTGGGGTGCATTACAGGAGAGGGGCTGTGGGATTTACCACTGTGAGAGTAAGTGGAAGCAAGCCTGCTCTTTGTCAGGAGTGGGATGGCGAGGTGGGGAGGCGGAGGGGGGAGACATATACCTAATCCTTTGAGGTTGCTTTCCACAAACAGCCCTAAAACATGGTCCAGATAAAGAAAGGCAGGGTCTTGCAGTGTTAGCACACCCTGAAAAAATGTATAAGGCTGCTCAAGGCTCCTGAAAGACTGCCTTTCCCCACACTTAACTGTCTCTATTGCTTTTCAAACACTGAGGTGGCCATGCTAGTGTTTGCTATGGCTTGTGTTCTCTGAAACTCATGTTGGAGATTAATTCCCATGGTGAGGTATTAAGAGGGTAGACATTTAAGCCAGCTATGGTGTTGAGAGGTGGAGCCTTTGGGAAGTGTTTAGGATTAGATAAGGTCATCAGGGTGGAGCCCCATGACTGAATACCTGTGACTTTATAAGAAGACAGAAAGAGACCAGAACACACGTAGTTATCTCCCTGTTTCTTGTCACCTGATGCCCTGTGCCTCTTTGGGTCTCTGCCAGCAGGAAAACCATCAGTAGATGTGGCCCCTTGACCTTGGACGAGAACCATGAGCCAAAACGAACCTCTTTTCTTTTTAACTCACCCAGTGTGTGGTATTGTGATATTAGCAACAGAACATGGTCTAATAAATATTTTAATAAATTATAAATTCCCACTTCTCCTCCTTCCTGTGCCCTATGCTTGTTTGTCAGAAGCAAATTGAGTTAGTGAGAAAAGGGACAGGCCCAATTAGTAGGGGCACCAGCTCTGCTGAGGAATATTTCAGGACCTTTCCAGGTGGGTTAACAGGCACAGGATTGGTAGAGAGGACAGGAAACACAAATAGACAGACTATGGAATCATACTTTGATTTTTTTTTTGAAACTGGGGATTGAACTAGGGTATTTTACCTCTGAGCTACACCCCAGCCCTATGTTTATTTTTTATTTGGAATCAGGGTCTTGCTAGGTTGCTGAGAGCCCCACTAAGTTGCAGAGGCTGGCTTCAAACCTGTGGTCAACCTCCCAAGTACTGGGATTGCTGGTGTGTCCCCCCACACCCTGCAGAGTCATATTTGATTTGGTATTGCTGCTGACAGTTGATGGGAGACATCATGGATCCTAAAGCAGAGTGATGTATGTACCCATCTTAAAAATAAAAGCATAATCAATAGCAATGGGTATTTTATTTACAGATATTTATTGAGCATCTGCTTTGGTCCAGGTATCTTGGTGGATGCTATGAATGAAGAGGAGAACAAAGCAGGTTTGTCTACTGTGTCTGAGGGCTCACTCTCCAGTGGTATTTATCACTAGGTATATATTTGTAGGAGACTCAATTAACATTTGCACAGCACGTTGCAAGTTTTTTCATGAATGTTATTTCATACGATTCCCCATATAATCCAGACATGTCAGTATTACAAACAGTAACAGCCTACCAATAGGAACACTAAGGCTTAGACAAATTAAGTGATTTGCCAAAGACTTCACTGTTAGCAAGCAATATTCACAAAATTCGTGGAGGTATTTTGTAAACAAATACTTCTTGACATCGATGTTCTAGGCACTGTGCTCTGTACTGAGTACTCAAAGGGGGTCGGTATTTTGAGGCATCTATGTCCCAGGTCCATCAGCTCTTAGCTGTGTGACCTTGGGAACCCTATAAAGACCTGGGCTTGGGGTACCAGAGGCCTTAGCTGATGCAGCACTTGGGAGAGTGATTTTCCATGTTGTTTAGTCTACATGGAATGGTTTTATTTCCTCCCTCACCTGGTTAATCTTGTGTCCTCCAGATTCCAATTCATGATCCTCAATACAGCCTTTCCTACCCTCAAATGGCTGCCACAAACGTCTGCTTTGTGGCACATATTACCACAATCATATGTTTACTTATGTACACATTTGCTAAATATAAGGATATCTAATCAGACTGGACACGCCATGAGGAGAAAGAATGTCTACTTTAGTTGACTGTGTTGATCCAACATGTAATAGACTTTCTGACACATACTATCCACTCAATCATTTGTTTTAATGAATTAGCGAATAACTGTAAAAGTATCCTCAAGACAGTTTATAGTAATCATTTAATTTGCACACTGTGATGGGTTTTATTAAGTCCATTTTTCAGGAGAGGGAAACTAGACTCCTAGAACTTAACACGGCTTCCTGAGTTCCCGTAGCTCATAGCTGACAGATCTGGAATTGGAACCCAGGTCAACAGGGTGCTCAAGCCTGTGCTTCTGACAACCACACCAAAGATCTCATTCGTGTCCTCAAGAAGATAGTTTTATTCAGTGCAAATTTTGTGCTTTAAAAAAAATTGTGCCCTCATAAATTTTGCTCCAACTATTTTTTATGCTTTAAAAAAATCTTTGTACCCTATGAGCAACTCTCATGGACCTATAGATTGTTTTCTTCACATATCCGAAGCTTGAGCTCCAGCGTTGTTGTATTTCCTTTCTCCCTATTGCTAGCTAAAAGCCCAAGCAGCACACAGCAGGAGGTGACTAGGAAGAAGGGCTGGCAGGGGAGAATCCATAATTAAGCAAAGGAGCAATAGCAGACCATCTCCACTGGCAGCACCACCTGGACTGTCCTTCCAGCCCATGCAAATGTGACCTTCCAGAGGCCTGGGCTTGAGGCTGTGAGGGGCTTTAGCTGCCACAGCAGAAATCACTTAGGGCAGGAGCGAGGAGGACTGTGGAGACGGAACTTTGTTACATGGACTGTTGCTCCCTGGGCAGAGACCGCAGGCCTGGGCTTCAAAGGCCTGCCGCTGTTTTGTCTGTTCAGAAGCAATTTGGAAAATGCCGTCCTGTTAACTTTATTTCCTTGCTCTCTAGGGGTACTCGGTGGCTGCCCATAAATAATCCCCTCTGGGACTGAAAGTTACTGTAAGGTGTTTACTGCGCTGGGCTTAACTTCAAATGTATGGAAGCCAGAAATTTTAATGAGCTGTTTTTTTTTCTTTAAATAAAGGTTATTGCTTTTTCCTAATTATAAAAGAAATGCATTCATTGTAGAAAAACTTGAAATGATAGGTATTAAGAAAATAAAAATTTCCTATAATTCCAGCTTTATTTTATATTCAGTACATACTTTAAAATTCTGAAGAAATGTGTTCAAGTCTGTCTTTGTTTACTAACATGTAGTTTTTAAAGAGGTTGGGTACTTGAAGTATTGGCTATCTTAGGAGGCATCAGGACCCTAAAACTCATTGTTGCAATTTGTCCTTGTCTTACTCCAGTCCATAAAGTAAGAATTTGGTGACTATAAGTGCTGTATTCCCAGAGTTCATAAGTCAGGCTTCATATTTATTTGACTCTTATTCTCTCCTGGTGTTATGGACCAAGTCTTTTTAAGGACTTAGCATATAATTACACCTCTCAACTGCAAAAGCCATTCATCACAAGAATACTATTATTGGGGGCCAGTCCTGTTGCTGAACTTCCAAATGCTCAGGAAAGAATGAATGATCAATGAAAGAAAGGGCTGATGAATGAATGGGTGGATTCAAGTCCATTCTGTTGGGGTCTTTGGTAGCTTTACCTTCATTTTAATTCCCTATCCCCAATTTATTGAACAAGTGTGGAGTGCTTTCATAGTGTTTCTCAACTTGAGGGTGACTTGCCTCCCAGGGGACATTTTGCAATACGACATTTGACCTTTTCGATGATCACAACTGGGAAGTTGGGTGTGCCCCTGGCTTCTAGCAGTTAAAAGCCAAGGATGCTTCTAAACCTCCTTCCATGTACAGGGCATCCCTCCACAAACAAGAATTATCAAGTCACCAGTTACCAAAATGTGAATGGAATGGTGCCCAGGCTGCAAAACCCTGGTTTGGCTTGTCTCGGTCAACATTCTCCCTGCTGTAATCCAAAACGACTGACCCAACTTAGAGGAAGAAAGATTTATTTGTTCACAGTTTTTGGAGATTTGGGGGTTCAGTTCATGCGAGTCTGGCATCTGTGGAGCTGAAGCCATGGCAGCAGGAAGAGGAGAGAGAGTGTGAAGATCCTCGCTCACATTGTGGAGGTCACGAGCAGAGAGCACAAGCAGAGGGTGGAGGAAGGATATACAGTCTCCAAGGACACACCCCCAGGAACCCCTCCTTTGCAACCAAGCCCTGCTACCTTGTTTCTGTGAGGGTTAGGGGGACATTCTAAATCCAAACCATTACAGGTGGGCATGTTGCATTGGTTCACAGGAGGGAGAGGGAAAGTAGAGAAGACTATCACAGTGTACCAAGTGAACGCCTACAGGTCAAACATGGAGGATGCCTGTGTGCAGATAAGTAAGATTATAAAAGTGACAATAAAATAATGCCATCTCTTCTATTAAAAAAACTATCTTCTTTACTTGGCACAGATGGGCTTAGGCCTATAAATCTGCCATTCTCTCAGTAATCACATGAAGAAAAGGGATGATTTAATGCAGTTATAAGGTTTATCTTGGAGAAGGAAAGTGTGGGTGTCTCAAGAAGAATAGTAAACATAAATTCTGCTTTACATCTGAGAAGCAAAGCCATTTAGAGTATAACACAGCTTCCTTCTGAACTATGGCCAGAAAGGGAGGTGTAAGATATGGTCAATGATCTTAAATGATTGATGAGGATTTCTGTAAAAGAAGCACAAAGGCCTGGGTAGAGCCAGGAGTTTCTGATGTGCTGTAATAGAATTTTATACTGTTTTTCTCACAGTCAAATAAAGTTCAGTAGTAGAGATAGATTGTTATGTTGTATTAGTACTTTCTAGGCTGCCTGTCAGAATGTTTTATTCAAAGAGACAGATTTATGTTTCACAAGGAAATGATTTCTAAAGCTCTTCCATTAATAATTTTTCATTGAGAGAAAAGTTAGAGTCAGTTGTTCCACCCATAGATTGGGAGATTAGCCTAGAATGAGCTCAGTACATGAAAAACTTTTTTTATATTTAAATAGGAAATAGTATTTTAATGCCGTGAAAGAGAACACAGAAAAATGACTGGTTTCTTTACATAAATTTCTACTTATATTTTCCTTTTGGTTTTTCCAAGGGCCCTGAAATCAGATAATCGAGAACATCACTCACAATTCATGTTGCCCAGCGTTTAACTGTTGATGCAATGTACTTTATCAGCATGTAAAAGTGCATGTGCGTGTGTGCGCAAACACAGTACCCATGTATAGTCATTTTCTAGGGACAAGAACTCAAATAGGAAGAAATAATATACAGTGAAGCATCCTTTTTCTTAATTCCTCTCTTTCTCCACATTTGTCACCTCTACAGCAAGCCCTTTGGGAACACTTATAGTGTTCATAGTATTGTGCTAGGATCAGATAACAAAAATCATCCTATTTCCATGTGTCAAGCACTGTCCAGGGTGCTGAATGGATGAAGTTGCCATGCTCACATGAAGAGTTTGTGTGTGGAGAAGAATGACCTATTAGAAAAAAGTCCAGATGAGAAATTGGGACCCTGGTTCTTATCCAGTATTATGGCTTATCAGCTCTGTGATCTTGACTAAATCCTTTAAACTTTCCTGTAAAGTCATTCTTCAGATGTAAAGTCCTACAGAAGGAGAATACATTGTTTAATGGAAAGGTAACTTCTGATAAGAATTTAGCTCAATTCAATTTACTAATCACATATGGACCAAGTACTTTGAACTCAGTACATATTGGTTGATCCTGAAAACTGAGATACAAGAAATGAATCCTTGCCACCAAGAAATTAACAATTAGAAAAAAACATAAATGAAGTCATCTTCCACCATTATGCTAAAGAAAACCCATTACCACAACACATGATGTGACAGAGGAGAGCTTTAGACCTACTTTGCTAGTGACTATATGCATGTCCATGTGTGTCTCTGCACAGATATAGAGGTTGACCTATTTAAATAGGTCCTGGGTGGAATATCTTCCATTTGCCCCCCCCCAGGTCCTCTTTTACCTTCTCCTACCCTGTGTTGTGCCATGACAGGCTGACCCGTAGAGACTCTATCTATAGGATGAAGGAGTGCATGTAGAGAGTGCAGTTTCTTAAATGCCTGGGTGCTCACTCTTTCATCTTAAGTTCTCAGCAGCCACAGGGTGGCCCTCTGCACACAGCCCTACACAGTGCGAGTGAACCCTCCCTTCTTACTCCACCAGACTGAGGGAGGGAAATAGAACTTCAGAACACCACAGTATCTTCCCTAGGTTCTATACCCTCTTCTAATGTTTAAAAATAGCCTTTTTATTAAATTCTCCTCAATTATCCTGATTTCAAAGTGCGACATGTCTTTAGCTAGGATCCCACTTGATACAGACTCAGTACCACTTTATAGAAGTACTATGTTGCACATGATAGGCAAGCACTCTGCCATAAGCATCTATTTTTTGAGCATTTACTATATACCAGCCAAGACAAGTACCATGCAAATTTTCTCTCTTAATATTCTAATAAGAAATAATAATTTTCTCATTACAGTCTATGTAATTTTACCAAGTCCATGACATTTTCACAAATTTCAGCTCACAGTAGAAATGATGTCACATTTTCCTTTTTTTTTTTTTTTTGTACTGGGGATTGAACCCAGGGGCATTCTACCTCTGAGCTCCACCCCCAGCTCTATTTTTTATTCTTTATTTTGAAACAGGGTCTCACTTGATTGAAGAGGGCCTCACTAAGTAGCTGAGGCTGGCTGTGAACCTGTGATCCTCCTGTCTCAGCCTCCCAAGTACTGGGATTACAAGCGTGGGCCACCACGCCTGACTATGATGTCACATTTTAATGCTATCATAATTCTGGGGCAATGGGGAGTGAGGTTTAGGGTGTAGGTAGGGGTCTAATTTTGATAAAGATGATGATGATGATGATGATGATGATAGAGACCAGAAAACTTTAGAGTTTGTAGAGCATATGCTGAGATAAAGTGTTTTACACAGCTTTATAAGAGTTTTTACAATGAGTGTTTTAGATGCATTTATTTTTTACCTATGACAGGGAGGGATAGCACACCTATGACAGGTAAATAGGTGTTATTCCTGTCTCTGTTTCTTCTATGGGGTTCCACAGACTCCTTCCTATACTTTTTCTCATTACATCCTTTACCATATTTCTTTTCACTACTCAACTTAAGTTGGACTCTCATCAAGAAACACATGCATTTCTGTAAGGCTTTTGCAGAAGCTTTCCTTCAGTCTGTGGGTACTGCCTTCCTCAGGCTTCAGTGGGTGTTTTAGGAAGATCTTCCTGATAATGTGGATTGGCCAGGAAACAAGAGCATCTCAAGGACATGTGCATAATACCAGGAGGTGTAGACAGTGGTTCAACCTACCAATTTATAAGGGGGCTTCTTGGGTCATCTTGGGAAGATCACTTCACTCTTCTTTGTCTCAGTTTTCCAATATACAAAACAAATTTTGTAATAGAACTATAGTTTAAAGTTACAGTGAAAATTGAATTAGTAAATGCATGTAAATTGCTTAGATTTTAACATTACGTGTATCTAGTAAGTGCTCAACTAATGTTAGCCTTATTATTTTATTATTCCTTGCCCTTTTTCTTTCCAGATACAGAACTAGAAAAACTATGTTAAATAATGTTTAAACAGGCCCACCTAAAGACATTAGGAAAAATACCTATCATAATATCAATAAGACTATAGGTGGGAAAGGTATATAATATATGTTTAAGATCTTTAAATATGTTTCATATATCAACTGAGGACATTGATCATTGACTTTTCTCAACTTACTAAAGCAAATTGTGTTTTATTAGCTTTGTGTTCTTGGACAAATAATTTAATCCTTCAGAATGTAAGTTACTTCATTGGTTTAAAAAAAGATAAGCAGTTGGTAAGTCTAGGCCTTATATAATTTTTGTTATTGTTGTTGTTGTTTATAGGACTCAAAAGCAAATCTGGCTATCTGAAGCCCATAGGGAATTTTTAGGAAAGAGACAAGGTGCCACAAGGCAAGCATGTGTATCTTGGGGAAGAGCCCTTGGAACGCCAGGGGCAGAGATTAGGGGCCATCTCTTTAAGGTATTATGCTGGGATGCCTCAACTGCAGTTATTTCTGTTTCTATGTCTCCAGTTAAGAGTTATATTGTTATCAGAGTCCTAGGCAAGAAGCCTGACTCTAGGGTTTCCAACAAGTCAGGTCTGGCTACTGCAACAAAGGAACTTTAGCCAATATGACCATATTGGGAAGACAATGAGATGAAGTGCCTCAGCCCTGTCTTTGGGGCACTGTTGTGAGCTTAGTTTTAAATAGAGGAAGAATTGGAGCAGGAGGTAAGAGGTATGTATAATTGAGCAATCTTGGTTAAACCTCGGTCTGGTCAATCATTATCTCAGTTCTGGTTCTGTGAGGTGGTTCCAGAGAAGTCCAGAGCAAGTGGTAAGCTTTCTCCATTTCCTTCAGGGATATCTAGCTACCAGACCTGTGCTGGGTAGGGGAGTGTAGATGGGTTCCGATGAGATGATTGCTCCCGTTTGGGAGGTGGGGGGTCTGAGTCTCATCATGGGTGATCTGTCTGCAGGTTTCATTGCAGGGCAGTGAATGAAGACTTCTAGGCACCACTCCAGGGGTCCAGAATGGGACTGTGTAAAAGCTGGCAGTTGAATGTCCCTACAAATCTTGAAAATACCTTAGTTATTATCTTAGTGTCCTCAGTCTACCTTAGTTACTCTGTTGTTTGGTGTCCTTGGTCTTGAAGGGGGATAAGATAGGTTAGGTAAATTTAGGGCTAATAAGCCTTGCATTATCAGTTTTTAGAGACACTCCTTAAGAGATAAGCATACCTATGTGCAAAGCTGAGTAGGAATCTAATGCAAATGTAAAGTAATAATGGAGACAGATTCAAAATGATGGCAGAGATACCAAACTTTTTTTCCGTTTTTCTTTTTAAAATTTTATTGGTGCATTGTAATTACACATCACAGTGAGGTTCAGAGTGATAGAAACAGACACGCGCGCAGTATCCATCGTGTTTCCGTCCGGGTCCCATCTTGCTCCCTCCCACTCGAACAGATTATCAACATTGATACTGATAACTTCATATACGAACAAAGGATTATTTGAACTGTTTCCATCATCAATTCTCCCCTCCCACCTCCCCACTTCCCTCCCCAAATCCCCTTCCTCTATTCTACAAGTTATCTTCCCTCATTTGTCTGAAGTCCTCTTTGTTTCCGAGTTTCTCCCTAGCTTCTGTATGTGAGAGAAAACATACAACCCTTCACTTTCTGTGATTGGCTAATCTCACGTAGCATAATATTCACAAGTTCCATCCATTTTCCTGCAAATGACATAATTGTGTTCTTCTTTATGGTTGAGTAAAATTTAATCCTGCTTTTAGTTACCCGTGGGCACGTGCAGGCCTAGGTGAAGAATCAGTGTTCTCAGCAGAAGCAGGCTCTAATCCCTTCATAATACTCCAGCTGCCCATCTTGGTGTTTAGTAGTTAAGAGTTCCTTATTTTAGTCTCCAAAGAATCCTATCATTGGGAAAGATAGAACCCAATGCTGAGGATTATGGGCGGAGCTAATGCTTGACTGGGGTATAAATCCTCCATCCACCCCCACCTTTTTTTTTCAGTATCTTCTACTAGTCACCTTCCCTCTCCAGTGGCCCCTGGAGGAAGGATAAATCCAACCAGATTAATTTAACATCTTTAACCAGCTCTGACTTATTTTTCAATAGGGCCTGCCACTTTTCTCTTGCTGGACCACAGCTATTCTAGTCTTAACATTGTTATCTTTGTTTTAATAAATGTCTGAATCTTCTGATGTCATTATATTTCACTGCTGATAATACCACTGAAACGGCTATATGGCGGCAGTTCAAAAATAAAAAGTAAACATTACCATATACACAGGCAGCGAAGTGTTAGTTAGATGACAGCGGTGACTGAACATAGATGCAGAATAACAAAATAATTACTAAGGGTATGAATGAGCCCTGCATGCGGCACCAGCATCTCAAGGGAAAAAAATATTCAAAACATTTTTTTTTTTTTACTATTGGATATTGAACCCAGGGGTGTTCTACTTCTGAACTACACCCCCCAGCCCTTTCATTTTATATTTTGAAACAGGGTCTCACTAAGTTGCTGAGGGTCTTGCTACGTTGCTGAGGCTGGCCTTGAGCCTGCGATCCTCCTGAATCAGCCTCCCAAGTACTGGGATGACAGGCGTCCTGTGCCACCATGGCCTGCAGATTCTATCATTTATAAGGGAGTCAGTATTTGAGAAAGTCAATATTGTGGAGGTTATATTTTTTTCCCATCATTTTCTCCAAACTCTATCCTTAAGATACAATACGGATTGTAGTGATCTTTTACCCTTGACATTTACTGAGTGTTAACATGATAGTGAGTTGAATAATGCAAAAACTCTTTCTGTAAAACAGTGGGTTAAATGTTATTACTTGGTCTTCAAAGAAGTCCAAGTCAGACATTGTTAATTCAAGAAGGTAACACATGGTAGTGCTCATTTGCTTCCAACATTTACTGAACAATTACTGTTTGCCAGACTTTATCGCATGATAGCAGTGTGTCACCTTCCCAGGGCCAATCACAGAACATACTGTCCCCATAGAAGGCGTGTTCTTTCCTGTCCTTTTGGAACTTTCCACTGTAGTATTTTCTCCTTTTCTTTTCCTGTTTTTGCCCTAGTTTCTATGATTCCCCTACACCTTTATCACATTCATTTCTTCTTGGGATGGATTTACATGTTTCCTGTTAAAAAGTAGAGAAGAGGGGATATATATGATGTTTCAAAGTATTTGTTTACTTTTTTCTTTTTTTTACATTAGCAAGAAAATATAGAGAATATATTTTTTATTTTATTTTACCCAAAGCTATCCGTGCGTTGTCTTATTCTGAATATGCTTATCTCTTCTGCTTTTTTAAATTAAAATTACCATGTATTTATGTCATATTTTACCTGTACATTCCTCGTAAACTTTCTCATGTTCTTTGAAGCCAGATGGGACATAAATCTGAAGTAAATAAATAAATGAACAAATAAGTACAAAATATGATAAAAGATCACTACCTGGGTTTGCTTATATCATAAAAGTAAATCCTATATGCATTATAAATATATGTGAACTTTGAAATAAAGTACCATCTGCTTTTATAAAAAAAATCACATTAATTTTATATCACAACATGTTATCCTGTGAAAATTCAATTCAGCGAGATAAATAATGAAAGTATCTAAATATGTGTAACTCAGATTAGCTTCTTGCTTCTGCCAAATTAAAAAAAAATGTGTGTGTGTGTGTGTAATAATATGCACTTAACTGAGTTAGGTTTTTAAAGTCTGGAACTGGCAGATTTCCCCAGAGTTGCATCAGATATCAGAATCAAGGGTTATTAACATTACAAAGAGCACCACTGTCCTACAGTGTCCCCTTTATCATTTTCAGCAGCTGCCTCAAGGCAACGCATTTAACCTTGGGAAATGTGATAGAAATTCTAGGTAGTCTAAACCTGCCAGTGGATTCCCTCAACTGGGATCTACTGTAAAGCTTTATTTAGCTGCAACACAAGAGAAAGATGAAACTCTTATCATAGGAGGTTTATCGGTTCTTTCCATTCCAAATCCCCTGAATGCCATTCCTTTTACTTACAAACAGCATATCCCATTTGCTGGTAGGACATTGTTCTCCCCACTGAGAATGTCATTACAAAGAAAGGCCTCTGAGAAAGGTGTGCTAAATATTTAAACATAGATGCACAGATTATTTTCTTCCAGGTATCTTAGAACAAGATGTTAAATATAGCTTTTTTTTTTTTTAAGAACTTTGTTTTCTATTTTGGCTGAAAGAGGCTGTAGTTTCCATGATGGCTTGCTGAAGATGAAATCAGAAACAGTTCTGGTGACTGTGTAGAGAACAGGCATACTGAAAAAGGGCTGGTGCCATTGACCATGGACGGGAACTTGAAAAAGCAAGCCCAGCAAGATTTCTCAAGAGATTTAAGACTTTTTATAGCTTTGATTCAGTAATTTCAGTTCTGAGAATCTATCTTAGGGAGATACTATTGATTATGATGAGGAAGGGCAGCTATTTTTTCTTTTTTTTTTTCAGAACTGGAGGTTGAACCCAGGGGCATTCTACCTCTGAGCTACACCCCCAGCCCTATTTTTTTTATTCTTTATTTTGAAACAGGGTCTCACTAGGTTGCGGAGGGCCTCACTAAGTAGCTGAGGCTGGCCGCGAACCTGCAATCCTCCGGTCTCAGCCTCCCAAGTACTGGGATTACAAGCGTGCACCACCACGCCCGGCTGAAGGGCAGCTATTTTATGCCAGGTGCTGTCATATTTTTTAATTCCTAAAAAAATCCTATGAATTCAGAGTTGCCAATGAGGAAACAGATGTAGAGAGCTTGTTAGAATGTTTCAAAGATCTCATAGATGGGAAATTGAGTACAGTCAGGTCTTCAAGCCAGTGAATGTAACATCAATGTTTGAGTACTAAATCTCAATACTCTCCAAAAATGTACCCTTTAAATTATTTGTTGCCATTATATTTATGAAGATCCAAAAGTTTAAAAAAGTAGAAGGAATGATTAAGATTATATGATATAAAATGTTATCAACAAAGTTCCTTGTTGACAGCTTTGCAAAGATAATTTTAAACATAAATGTAGAATAAAAACACATTTAAGCAGCAAATAACAAAAAAGATAAAAAAGAAATGCATCAAAATGCCAATGGGCAGTGTATTTAAGTTGTATAGTATATTAGAATACTTTGCTCTAGTCTACTTTCCCCTGTATTTCCTAATTGTTCCCAATGAGGATATATTATTGTAGAAATAATAAACTCACTCATTTTAAAGTCTGACACTTAAAAATTATCTGTCAAGGACATTGAAAACATGTTTTTAACTTTTTAAAGTTAAAAATCCTCTACTTTTATAGGTCACTCTGTAGTCACAAAAATAGAGAAAATATTGACTTTCATCCTAAGTTTTAGTTGGTATATCAAGAATCATAGGACTTACTGATACCAGGGTCAATGTACTAATCTCTCTGGAAGGTTAAAGTGAGAACAAATTCTGCTTCACATCACAAAGAGGTTCAGACTTACAAAACTTTCAGTTTATGTTCATGTAGTAACATCTGGTGTCACGCTTTCTGCTAAATCTGGGGTTTAAAAATATTGTAACATTTCCATTTTAAAGTCATGGCTATTCGTGTCTGTGAACTCTCTGCCTAATCAAATAGCTCCATTTGGATATGATTGCTCATCGAAGAAAGTGAAGAAACAATGCCTTCCTTGCATTTAATTCATTATGAGGTTTGCACGCTCTAGCATTTGACTTAGGGGATGCAGTTGGTAGACAGCCTTATCAATTAGCCAGTTTTCAGTAAATTTTATTCTAGTTCAATTGAAAACAATGACAATGACTACCACATTTTTTAGGCAGATAGTAATCCCTCACCTTGAGGGACGTATCTCTGATGCTCAAGTTTGAGATTGAACTTTGACTATTTATGTCACCCAGGCTTCCCAGCATGGATGCCGTTTCCTCACTGCCCAGCTCTCATCTTATCTCTTATTTCTTTCGAGTGTAGAACGATTTATCCATTAATGGCTGATCTAGCTCCTCCTTGCTAGCTTTCTATTTTTTTGTGTGTCTGTAAGAAGACCCTGTTGATCCAATAATACCTCGCTGATCAGAAAGTTCTTTTTCTCCTTTTATTTTTCAATTCAACATTCTGTTTCCTCCAGTATGGATAATCATTCACATTATTTTGCTCTTCAAATTAAAGCTTTAAGAAGCTCAAGTTGTTTTCTTTCTTTCTTTTTTTAATAGATCAGTGCTGTCCGATAGAGCTTCCTGTAGTAGTGGAAATGTTCTATATTCATGCTGTCCAGAATCACACTTGCTAGCAACATCTGGCTATTGAGCACCTTAAAGGTGGCTAGTGCAACTGAACTTTTAATTTTGTAATTTTAGTTAACTTAAGTTGAAGAACCACATGTGGCTGGTGGCTACTCTGTTAGTGCAGATTTAGTGTATCCTTGTAGATAAATCCTACAATAAAACCCTAATATCATTATGTTCAGAGAAAAACTGGAGCACATGGAAGCATTCACTTATTTTTACATTCCATTGATTATCTCTTCTGTTTTCTATAACCCATCATTTCTCTTTTTTCCTCTGCCTTCTTTCTTCCCTCTTTTTCTCTCAACAAAGATCTTTGCTACATGGCCAGCAGTGTGGAGATGGGAGACCTGGAGGGTACCTGGGAGAAGTCTGATTGTTTGCCCAAAAAAGCCAAGTGGACAGAATGGACCTGGGGGAAAGCTTAAGACTTTCTTCCTCTTTTAATTAACTCTGCCTTCTAAGAGGAGATATTGTGTCCAAGTACAATGAAGTTTGGTGTGTGAGTGACACACTAGGGCATCTCATATTCATCAGAATAGCCAATAAATTATCTTCCTTGCATAATCTAGTTTGATATCAATCAACTAAGTCAACTAAAAGGTTTAATCTCAGCTACTCAGGAGGCTGAGGCAGGAAGATTGCAAGTTCAAGGCCAGTCTGCAACTTAGGGAGACCCTGTCTCAAAATAAAAAAAGTACCTAGAGTGGTGGGAGACAGGAAGATTGCAGGTTCAAGGTCAGCTTCAGCAACTTAGTCAGACCCTGTTTCAAAATCAAACCCTGAACAAAACAACAAAACAAATTCCAAAGGACTAGGGGTGTAGCTTGGAGGTAGAATGTCCCTGAGTTCATTTCCCAATACCAAGAGGGAAAAAAAAAAAGTAAATAAAAAGGGCTGGGGATGAGGCTCAGCGGTAAAGTACCTCTTGGTTCAATCCCTACTACCAAAGAAAAAAGTTCTCCTTATCAAAAGGTTAGCATGAAGGTCATCTGAATAACCTATGTGAAACAGCGTGTCACTGTGATTACATACAGTGCTATTGTCTTTTCCCCCTGAATTTCATCTGATACCGTGCAGAGTGATATAGTCTTTACTGGATTCATCCACCTAAGTGCATTCATGGAAATCCTGTGAGTTTCATGCTTTGGAGCAAAGAATTGCACTCTAGATTCCATGGTTCTACCAGCTGTTCTGCCCTCTCATTCCCTTATATACTCTGATGGTGCGAGTTGTTTTTGGATCTTATTAACTGCATCATTGATATCCTTCTTTGGCTTGATGCCATGTGATGGGTGACAAGGTCTGCTGCAGCTTGGCGGTTTCCATGCTGGGCACAGCTGTCAGCATCTCTTTGCTTTCATTTCAGAGAGTCTGATGCTATTGGCAAGAGATCAGAAGGCAAAGCCAGACAATAATTGGGGTTTCTCTTTAGCAAAGGAGAAATGGAAAGATCATCTTCCAGACCTTTCCTCTACCCCAGCTGTTTTTGGGCAGTTCCTCCATTTCACTGATGAAAAGTCAGATTTTTTTTTCTTTATTTTTTCCTATTCACATGTCCCAGCTCACAGTGGGAAAACAGAATTGTCCCATTTTTATTACATTACTTGCTGTTTTAGCACAATACTGTGCTTGAAGTTATTGCACAAAGAGACAGCTGTTACACAGAAGGCATATGCCCTGCCTGCTGGGAACAGACTCTCCAGATCCTTCCCCGAGCCATGGATTGTGAATCAACTTATTAGTCTTTTCTAAAAGGCAAATGGAAGTGGAAGGCCTGTCTTCTTTGGTTTTTCAGTTGACTAATGTTTTGCTCATTAATATGATTTGGGTTGCAGTAAGAGAACCAGGAGAAACTGAAATCGGTCTACTTAAAGGAAAACAGGATATTGGGGGTTACAAAAAGGGACAAGGAATGATACTATACAAAATGGAGAGGGAACAAATGGAAAAGTCCTTCAAGTAAGTAAAAAAAATTAAGATAGGGGCTATAAAATTTATCGATGGTCAAAATAACCATTGGGGTGCTAGTTGAATGCTCAATATGGTAAATATGTAATATAAATATAAACAATCTGATATGTCTTTGGACCATGTTCACAGATAAGTAAGGTCCAGAATATTGATTATAGAAAGGCTATGTTCACTTTCCTGATGGTAATGCTAAAAGTTTCATATGAGCTCTTCACCATGCTAAGTGATTTGCTAACAAAATCTTTTTTAATCATGACACTTTCATGAAATAGTGATCATTAATCCCATTTTACATATGTGTAAAATGAGAATAACAGTATGTAGAAAATTGACTATTATCATAGAGAGTTGGATCCAAATCTATGGGTGTGACCCCAAGTCTATCACCCTAACCCTCATACTGAAACTTCTGTGTAATGGCAGCCTATGCTCATGAGCTATGGACAAAGACTAGCCATTCATTAAAATTGATTCTCTTTAGCCAGCCAGTTCTAAACTCTTGACTTCATAATCCTCAATACACTTCTTATCCTTCACCTCCTCTCTCTTGTATATGGGGCCTCACTTTTCCTTTCTTTCTCCCTCCCTCCCTCCCTCCTTCCCTCCCTTTCTTCCTTCCTTCCTTGCCAATATCTTTATTGTCTAACATGGAAACGGGGAACCAGAGAAGTAATCTTGCAAAGTACTTTAAGGAGTTGAAATATTCTACATGGCAGAATGTAGGTGGGGTTAGAAAAATGGGCATGAACTTGGTTTATTTAGTAGTAGTGAAAAAAAAACAAACAATTTGAAGTGAGTAAATAATACTAATGTTTTTAGAAAGTTATTTTAAGCTACAAATTCCTTCCCTTGGTTTATTTGCTCCAAATAAACACTGGTTATTTTCTTGGCTTTAATAATTACTCACAAATTTAAAACAATGTTGTGATACTATCTATAATTATTTTCCGTAAAGTATTCTCATTTTCCCTAAAGTGTTCTTATTATGAAAATCGAGACATACCATACCATGTTGTCCTTTAAGTTCCAGGACGGTACTACTAGATCAGTTTGGGAAAAAGTTTTCTACGATGGTTTTCTTCCTTTTTGTGATTGCAGTATTAGAAGAGAGGCTAGCTTCCTTTTTTAAGTGCAAACCATTTGACCTTCTCTACTTCTATTTCTCCATCTCTATAAGAGTAAATATTGGCAATTTGCAGAATGTGTTTGATTTCAGATGAATATCCTGAGGCTTTGGAATGAAATAATGATGATGATGATGATGATGATGATGATGATGAAGATGATGGTGATTTTTTGGTTTTCACCATTTTTCCTTTCTTTCCTGTCTTCTTTTTTTTTAAATGTAAGAACCTTCTTTTATACATGTGTGTTTAAACACTCCTTACATGCATTACATTGTCATCACAGATCCATTCACTGAAATCCTACTGTTCTCAAAGTGACAAGCAATTAGTACTTTCTTCTTTTTGTTCTGGAGATTGGACCCAGGAGCATTTTACCTTTGAGCTCCACCCCCAGCCCTGTTTTCCTTGCTTTTTTATATGCTTTTATTGGTATATTGTAGTCTCACATCATAATGTAGTTCAGAGTGATAGTGACATACATGTACACAGCACTTGGTGAGCTTCCCCCCAGCTCCCTTCCCATTCCCTCCCCTTCCCCATACATGATATTGAGAGTGGCATTGGTATTCTCACATATGTACATAAGGTCAATAGATGTGATCCCTTTATTAGTTAACCCTCCCCTCGACCACCTCTCTTACTCCATTGGGGTTTCTCCTCTATTATCTAAAGGCCCTCTTGTATCCCCTTACTCTCCAACTTCCGCATATGAGAGAAAACATATGACCCTTTACTTTCTGTGACTGGCTAAACTCACTTAACATAATGTTCTCCAGATCCATCCATTTTCCTGCAAATGACATAATTGTGTTCTTCTTTGTTGCTGAATAGCATTTATCAATTCTTTTCATTTATCCATTTATTATGGATTCATTTATTATGAATTCTTTTTATTTATTCATTTATTATGTTTTGATTTCCTGAGCTTTAAGGGTCTTATTGAGGAAGTTTCTACCTGTCCCTATATATTGAAGTGTTGGACCTATGCCCTCCTCTAGTAATTTCAAAGTCTCTGGTCTAATTTCCATGTCTTTGATCCATCTTGAGTTGATTCTTGTGCAGGGTTTGAGGTTGGGATTTAATTATATTTTCTATAAATGGATAGCCAGTTTTCTCAATACCATTTGTTGAAAAGGCTGTCTGTTCTCCAACCTATGATTTTGGCACCTTTGTTGAAAATCAGTTGGCTATAAGTGTGTGGATTTGTTTCTGTATCTTCTATTCTGTTCCATTGGTCTGTGTGTTTGTTTTTGTGCCAATAACATGCTGTTTTTATGACTGTAACTCTGCAGTATAATTTCAAGTCAGCTATTATGATGCCTCCTGCATGGTTCTTATTGCTGAGAATTGCTTTGGCTATTCTAGGTCTTTTGTTAGTCCATGTAAATTTTTCTAGCTCTGTGAAGAATGACTTTGGTATTTTAATAGGGATTGCATTGACTCTGTAGATGTCTTTTGGTAGAATAGCCATTTTGATAACATTTATTCAGCTTATCCAAGAACATGGGAGATATTTCCATGTTTTAGGATCTTTTTCAATTTTTTTTAGTGTTTTATAATTTTCATTGTACAGGTTCTTTACCTCCTTGGTTAGATTTATACCTAGGTATTTTATTGTTTTTGAGGTTATTGTGAATGGAATTGTTTCTTTTGAACTAAAATTAAAAAGGATTTCTGCAGGCCAAATATCCCATTAATATTTCTACATGTTTTCTTTTTTATTGAGGTAAAATTCACATAATATAAAATCCACATTTTAACCACTTTAAAGTGCAAAATGCACTTTTAGTACATTCACGATGTCATGTCACCATCACCACCACCTGATTCCAGAATATTTCATCACCCCCATTATGCAGCCACTCCCCTTCCCCCTTCCCCATCTCCTTCAGCCCTCAGAATCCATCAGTTTGTTTTCTGTCTCTATGTATTTGGCTATTATGGACTCTCAGTCAACATTCTCACTGCTATAATCTAGAATGACTGACCACACAACTTAGAGAAAGGAAGATTTATTTGCACACAGAATTTGGAGATTTAGAGGTTCAGTACATCAGAGCTCAGGGCATGGCCATGGGAAGAGGAGAGAGGGAGAGCACAAGGCTCTGATTTTACATCACAGAGCCTGGTAGCAGAGTGAGAGCAGGAGGAGGAAGGATATATAATTCCCAAAGCTACACTCCCAGGGACCCCTCCTTAGAATCAAGCTCAGCTTCCAACATTGCTACCTTGTTTCCATGAAGGCTAGGGGAACATTCTAAATCCATACCATTACAGGCTGCCTCTGGAACCCTATACCTCAGGGCCACCTCACAATGCAAAATGAATTTAGTCCATCTGCAAGAGTTCCCATAGTCTTAACAGTTCCAGCATCACTCAAGAGTTTGAAGTTGCCTCTGAGTCTGAAAGTAAACTCTCAGCTGTGAGCCCCTATAAAAACAAAAAGTGAGTTACATGCATCTAACATGCACATTTGTATTCCAAAAGGAAGAACTAGGGCTATAGAAAAAAGGAATGGGACCAAAGCAGTATCAAAATCCAGCAGGGCATGCATTTGATCCTGCAGCTCCATTTCTGGCATCCAGTGCACATGGTGGTGGGATTTGATCTCCAAGGGGCCTTGACAGCCCCACCCCTAGGGCCTGGTTGATGGCAATGGGCAGCGTATTGGCTCTTCTAGCCTGGCTCCATGGCTTGCAGCTTGCAGCCTTTCCTCACAGTTGTTCATTGTTTCTGGCACTTGTAGATCTCAGGGTTTTTTTCTTACAATCTTGGCTTCACCGTCACAGCTTCACAAATTGCCCCATTTGAGTCTACTTTCAGGAATACTGACCCGCCACATGTTGTTTGGGTTCCCAGTCTTCCTTTGAAATCTGGGTGGAAGGTTCTGTGACCCCTTTTTGCCAGCAAAGCCAGCATTATGTGATCTCTGAGATCTATCGCCAGCAGAAAAGGTAGATGTGCCTCTTTAATCACTGCCACTGGACCCTTTTCAGTCACGGCTGCTGCTCTTCCTCCATCATGGCCACTGCTGGCCCCATCTCCATCATGGCCACCGCTGGCCCTGCCCCCATCATTGCCACTGCTTCCTCCTTTCATCCATCTTACTTTCTTCCACAACACCATCTCTCTGGGCCCCAGCTTTACACTTGTCTTTCTGGCCAAACTGCAAATCTGTAAAGTCTCTCTCTGCTTTACTTTCTGCTCCCAAAATTCAGTGTATAGGTTGCTGAACACAGAGATCAATATCCATAATGCAGTTTGGATATTTTGCTGTTTTGAGATTTCCTCATCTAGCTTAATCAGTCCATTGTCTTTAAATTTGGCCTCATGCAAAATTTCAGGACACAGGCAAAATGCCGATAAGTTTTTTTTGCCAGAATGTGACATTTGTGGCCTCTACTCCATTTTCCTATGGAGTCCTCTTTGCCCTCCGAAATCTCCTGAACACAGCCTCTACTGTCCGCCTTCCTAGCCACATTTTGACCCTTCCAGTTTCCTCTCATAAACCAGTTCCAAAGACTCACAGACACATGGCCAGACTTAGACTTTTCTGGTACCAGTTTCTGTCTTGGTCGACATTCTCACTGTTACAATCTAGAATGACTGACCACATGACTTAGAGGCAGGAAGATTGATTTGCCCACAGTTTTTGGAGAATTAGAGGTTTAGTACATTAGAGCTTGGGGCATGGCAACGGGAAGTGCAGCGAGGGAGAGCGCAAGGCTCTGCTCTCACATCATGGAGGCTGGAAGCAGAGACAGAGAGCAGGGAGAGGAGGAAGGATATATAATCCCCAAGGCCACACCCCCAGGGACCTCTTCTTAGCAACAAAGCCCCACTTCCACCATTGCTACTTTGTTTCCATGGTGGTTAGGGGAGCATTCTCTATCTAAACCATTATATAGACATTTCATATAAATGGAATCATACAACATGTGGCCCTTTGCATCTGGCTTCTTTCATTTAGCACATTTTCCAGATTCATCCATATTGTAGTTTCATGTTTTAGTGGAGCCGAAAGAGTTAAGATTTTCAATGTAGGTTGAGGAGTAACAACAACTTTAATTTAATTTTATTTAATCTTGAATATGGCTGGGCTTGGTGGCACACGCCTGTAATCCCAGTACTTGGGAGGCCCAGACGGGAAGATTGCAGGTTCACAGCCAGCCTCCACAACTTAGTGAGACCCTCTTTCAAAATAAAACAATAAAATAGGACTGGGGGGTGTAGCTCAGAGGTAGAATGCCTCTGGGTCCAATCCCCAGTAACCCCATACACACACACACAAATCTTGGATATGCTTAGGAATTTTCTTATTTTTTTCATAGCTCCTGTGTACATACATTCAAGCACATCTGTTATCTTTTTAATAAAATAGAGGGTGATTTTAGTGTTAAACAATCTACAAATATATATTTTTTTCCATGGGACTGTGGGGAATGAGGAGATAAATACCAAAAATGGACAGTGGGAGCCGAGCACACCCTGCCACGGCACACGGCTGTAAACTTGGGAGGCTGTCAGGAGGATCGCAGGTTTGAGACTAGCCTGGGCAACTTAGCAAGATACCATTTCAAAATAAAAAATAAAATGGGGCTGGAGAGGTAGAACACCCCTGGGTTCAATCCCAAGTACTCCCCCCCCCATAAAAAGGATCAATAGAGCAAAAAAAGGTAATTATAGTAGAAATTCAAGCTGAACTAATTTATTGCAACAGAGGCTAAGACTAGTTGTAGCTTGAGCTTCCTGGAAGACAAGGTGCAGAGGGAGTTAGTGGATGCATAGCTCTGTTTTCTGATAAAAATCCTAGAGGTTATTATGCTGTCTGGTCCTGCACTGTAATAGGAGTGCAGTATGTGCATGCTTATTTATCGCTTAATGGAAATGTCCTCAAAAGTGTCAGGGGTTGGTGAGCTCCTTGATGTGTCCTGTCCAGTAAATCCCGTGTGGGTCATTGGCCCAGAAAACTTCTAGAAAATGTTCATGTAAATTTCTTGCACTGTGTGAATTAGCATGAATTATTAAGAGAATTATTAAAAGAACAGATAATTAGAAAATGTTTACCTAATTCAGAATTTGGTGAGGTGCCAGGAGGTGAAGATAAATGTGAAGGAACTAGATAAACAGGTAAGATTACAATATACTTTTGTGGTTTAAGTTGGGAAACCTGGCTGGGGATGTAGCTCAGTGGTAGAGCTCTTGAATCCAGGGTCTGAGACTCAACATACTGTGACACAAGGGGGCACCACAGATAGGGACAGACCTAGCAGTGGGTTTTGCCTTCCTCTGTGGGAACACTACCACACCAATTATGAACTCTGTGGTCCTACACAAAGTCCTCTAGCTTTACTCAGCTTGAATCAAAGTCACCACTTTCCAGCATTTAAAATTGTTTATGACCTTAAAGTCTATGTTTCAAAGTATATGGTTTTCTGGGACTGGTTTTACTAGCCTGAGCATCTCAGTTTCTCCTCACCTTTATTTTTTATATTCTTTTGGTTTTAAAAATTTTTTATTATAGTATAATCCTTCTTTTAAGTCTTTCTCTCTCTGTCTCTTTCTTTCTATTCATTCATTCATTCATTCATTCATTCATTCATTATTTTGTGGTGCCAGGAATTAAACCCAAGGCATCTTTATGAAGTTGGGCCCAGTTGAGGTCTTTAGGTCATTGGGAGTAAGCCCTTGAATGGGATTGTGGAACTTTGGATCTCTCCTCATCCTCTTTTGCTCCCTAGTTTGTGATATAAATGAATCATCTCTGTCATGCACTCCTACCATAATGTATAGCCTTGCCACAGGCCCAAAACAATGGGGCCAGTAGTTCAAAGACTGGCACCTCAACAATCAGGAGCCAAAATAAACCTTCTGTCTACTTAATTCTGTTGTGCATGTCAGCAGTCATAGATAATAACATAAATGAGTGTGGCTGTCTTCCAATATCTTTATTTATGGATGCTGAAATTTTAAATTTCATATGTTCATGTGTCATGAAATATTATTCTACTCTTGATCTTTTTAAACAATTTTAAAGTGTAAAAAGCAAAATTCTTACCTTGTGGCCTTTATAAAAGCAAGTACTAGATTTGGCCCATGGGCCATAGCTTGCTGATCTAAGTAGATAATCTTTCACAGTACATGGAATGTGTTAGGTGATGAATAATTACTACACAGATGGCTATTATACCCGTACATTCCCAGAGGCATATCAGAGAGGCAGCTGACTTCTTTGATCGATTCATATTTCTCGAGGGCATATATGTAACATAATTCAATGTATAGATAGAATAGAACAAAATTGTCTGCTGGGCATGATGGTGGACACCTGTAACCCCAGCTACTTGAGAGGCTGAGACAGGAGGATCACCAGCCTGGTCAACTTAGTGAGACCCTGTCTCAAGACAAAAACAAAAAAAAAAAAAAACAAAAATAAAAGCAAAAGCAAAAGCAAGCAAGCAAACAAAAAACATCAACAAAAAAACCAAAAGGGATGGGATGTTGCTCAGTGGTAGAACATCCCTGGGTTCAACCCCCAGTACCAAAAAAACAAAACAACCACCCCACCAACAAAAACCAACATTGTCATAGATATTTTAGAGGTAATACAAATATTTTGCAGTATCATGGATTAGCAAAAGGTACACAGACACTATTATTTTATGTTGAACTTACTTTCTGGCTACTTGAATTTTGTGTCATTGACCCCTGGTGAAAATTTGGGCTTGATCCCAATACACTATGAAAATATCTCAGTATGCATCACTGTTTGGTTTAGATATCCCATTAGATTTATTACTAAGATGACCACTTTCTCCTTTTATTTTCCTGTTGCAACTCTGCTACTGTTTCTTTGAAACCATTCCTCAATCACATCTTCATCTGCAGAGTACTCAGAAGAGAGTCTGGCACATTTTAGACTTTCAATGCATTATTTATTAAATGAGTCCACTAGCACCTGATGAAGTGGTTATAACTTGATCTCTGGAGTCTAAAGTCCTTGGGTTATATACCTGGTGGTACCACTTGTCAACTGTGTGACCTGGGGCAAGTTGTGTAACTTTTCTGAGTTTCAAGGTGTTCATCTGTAAATTCAGGATAAAAATCATAGTACCCTATAAGGTTATGCTAGCATTTAATAAAATTATCCTTGCCAAGTTCCTAGTGTATAGTGTATGCTTAGTAAATATTCACTACCATCACAAATATTACTGCAACCCACCTTGAAATTCTCTGGGCTGTGTGTTTACTCCAGTGGGCCATTAAAGTTACTTCAGTGGTACAGTTCATTAAGTCTGAGTCAAATTTATTTGGTAAGAATTTAATGTTCCATCTTTAAATTTTTATTTATAGTTTTCTGGAATAATAGAATTTTAGTAGAATCTACCTTGTTATGAAAAACTAAGCTTATAAACTTATTAAATAATTATGTATGAAGTTCCTGTTCCCCTGTTATGTGGTAGGCATTATTTAGTTACTGATGATATCTTCAGGAGGGATTTTAAAAACACATTGCTAGACTTCACTCCCCAGATTTTCTGAGTTAGTTCTGGAGTGAGGGCCTAGAATTTGCATTTCTTCTTTTTTCTTTTTTTGGTACTAGGGATTGAATCCAGGGGCATTCTACCTCTGAGCTACACCTCAGCCCTTTTTATTTTTTATTTTGAAACAGGGTCTTGTTAAGTTGCTGAGGGTCTTGCAGAGTTGCTGAGGCTGGCCTCCAACCTGTGATCCTCTTGTCTCAGCCTCCCAAGTACTGGGATTACAGGTATGCGCCACCATACCCCACTAGAATTTGCATTCATAAACCAGGGTCTTAGCTGATGCTGATGCTGCTGGCCCAGGGTTCTTTCTTGAGAATCACAAGTCTAGGCAGCCTCTAATGTTCTTTCTATTGTATTAATACATTCATACTTTTGTGCATAACAGCTCTTATCTGTTGAGCTAGACGAGGTACTACAGCCACAGCAATGAACAACAGAGACAAAACTTCCTGCCCTCTTGGATCTTTCAGCAATACTTGCAATTGCTAACACATGGAAAGGACTTAATATGTACCAGGAATCTCCCAAAGTACCTTATAAATAGGACCCCACTTAATCCTTTAAAGGCCATGTGAGGGAGATACTAGTATTATCCTCATTTTACAGATCCGGAAGCTGAAGCACAAGGCTAACCAACTTGTCCCCAATTCTGTCGTAATATATTAGTAACAGAACTGAGAATTGAACTCAGGTGGTTTTGCTCTTATGCTAACTTTCTCCATAAATGACAGTCAGGTGGCAAGTGTCTTAGTCCATTCTGGCTGCTATGACAACATTCCATAGGCTGGGTGGCTTCAGAACAACAGGGATTTATGTCACACAGTTTTGGCGGCCGGCGAGTCCAAGGTCAGGTGCTAGAAGACTGGGTACCTGGTGAGGGCCTGCTGCCTGGTCCGTAGACTGTTGTCCTCTCTCCGCAGCCTCACAGGTGGAAGGGCAGGGGAGCTCTCCAGGGACTCCTTTGTAAGGGAACAATCCCATTCATGAGTGTTCTGCCCTCACGAATTAACCACCAACCAAAGGCCCAATGTCCTAACACCATCCCTTTGAGGTTAGGGTTTCAGTATATGAATTTTGGGGGGTCACAAACATTCAGTCTAGAGCAGTGAGATTTTTTTTATTGGTGAATTATAATTTTACATAATAGTGGGATTCATCGTGACACTATCATTCATGCACATAACATGACATTTGGTCAATTTCACTTCCCAGTATCTCTCATCTTACCCTCCCCTCTTCCTTCCTCCCAGTCCTCCTCTTCTCCCCACTGGTCTCCCTTCTATTTTCATGAGGTCCCTCTCTTCCCCCAACCCTTTTTTTTTTCTAGCTTCCATATAGGAGAGAAAACATATGACCTTCAACTTTCTAAGTCTGGCTTATTTCAATTAACATAATGTAGAGCAGTGAGAGTTGCTAAAAAAGCGAAAAGGGGGAAAGCAGGACAAGTTTTTGCTTATCTGATATTTGCAGTTATCAGTTTGAGACCAAAGGGCAAGCTAGAATAAAGAATTGAAAGGAAGGAAGGAAGGAAGGTCCTTATAATTAGCACAGGTGGGGAGTAATTGGGTTAAAAAAAACTTAAAAGCTCTAAACATCTAGCTTCTTTCTTTAGGGCCCCTGAAAGACAGTTAAAATAAAGTTCCAATAATCTTATTTTTAAAAGGGTGGAAAACCTCTCCAGGAAGCACTAAGTGCTATGCGAGAGTACAGGGGGCATTAAAGTAACTACTCCACACATCATTTGCATCTGGGAGAGTCTTCAGTACAAAATTGTCTTTTCCAGACTCCTCTCTGTTGGGATTACATCATCGGTCTTGTGATGGGAAAAAGCTTGCGAGCCGCCCTGGATTTAGCCTGCCTGCCATTTAGCATGCCATGGGGTCTCCATCTTCTAGCTAGCTTTTCTGTGCAAGCCCTATTACTTATCAGAGTACCTCATAAAGTTCACAGTAAAGTGCCTGGGCAGAGGAGGTACCTGATAAGTATAACTTTTACTTTAAATTTTAGGCAAAAACAACCTCTCACTGAAAGATAATCAGATTTTGAGATCGTTGTACCTTCAACCCCTCCATGAAATTATATTCTCCCTACTCTTCCTGATGATCAAGTCATTTTGCTATTTTTCAGGTCATGCTCACGCTCTGTGTAATCAAGAGAAATATTCCCCACAAGTCCAAGTCCAGGTACAGTTTTCTCTCTGAACTCTTTAATATGATGTCTAGGTTTCTTGAAAATCAGAGGAACAAGTCCAAGGGAGGGAAACATAATTTAAAGTCATGGATGAGTGTGCATAAGGCTCCTCAGGCTGTGCTCTCATCAAGGAATCAAGACAAATGGATGCAAGATTAAAAATAACACACATGATTTGGTTACCCACATGTGGATTGGAAGTTAGAGTCCCCCAAAGTGGTTGTATAAAGATGATCTCAGGAATTGAGTAGGGTAAGTAGTCCAGCTTTAATCCAACTCAGAGGCAGGAGAACTTTAAAGGATTCAGAAAATCTAGTGATACAGTGGATTTTTTTACTGGTGGATTTGTGTGTGTGTGTGTGTGTGTGTGTGTGTGTGTGTGTGTGTGTGTGTAAGAAGAGATGGCATTCATTCTTATAGCTTCTGCATCTCGAGAACTATCCTGAACCTAGCTTTCAGTTGCTATTGTACTTTGTCCATCCCCATCTGCACTGCATAATGAATGGAAAGTATGATTCTAAATTGACAGGCTGTAGAACCAAACCTGACTCCATTGTGTGACTGGTCAAATCACCTCAGCTCTCCTATCTTGTCTTTCTTTGCAAATGAGAACAGTGAATTTTACAGCTTTGCTATAAAAATGAAGTCTGCCTGGTGTCTTCACATTGTTAGATTACTTCTCTTCCATCTGGATTTCTCTCCTTGTTTTCATGATACCTGAGAGCTTTGGTGGAAACACATGTGCTTGAGCCCATATTAAGTTAATTGTGCCATCACTCCACGTAGTTCACAAGTGCTTGTCTTACCTCTAGAGAACTCACCAAAGCTCTAGGGGTAGAAATGAAGTGCCATCCGCCCCTCCATCTCAGGATGTTTTGTTCCCCATGGATTCTCAGTATATCTTGTTCGATGATGATTGACAATGACAGATTCAAGTTCTACTTCACCCTTATGAAAGATGTTTGCCTCCACTAGATCTCTGCATCCATTAACTGTCCCATCCTTTTGTTACACTTTTATTGGTGCAATGTAATTATACACCATAGTGTGATTCAAAGTGATACAAACATACACGCATGTATCACTTGGTGTATTTCCCTCCGTATACCCGCCCCCGCTCCTTCCTCCCTCCCCATACATGTTAGTGAGATTGGTAGTGAAACCTTGTATGGACATAACCTTATTTGAACTGTTCCCTTCCTCAATCCTCCTTTGTCCCCTCCCTTTTGTGGGTTGTGTTGAAGCTAAAATCTAACTAGTTGTTCATTTTCCAAGTCTATTCCTTATTTGACTCCTGCACGATATAACAGAGGCTATTTCAGGAGCCTGGGGATAAGGTAGAGACTTTTATTCCAGTACGATTTTATCTCTTAATTAATCACTATGTCACCAGAACTGAGCTAGATTCCAGTACCTCAAAGGTTTACTTGGTGGTTGACTGAGTGCCATGCCTCAGCATCTGCTATGTTTGGACATGGTTTGAGTGTGTTCCCCAGAGTTCTATGTGCTGGAAGCTTGGTCCCCGATGTGGCAGTGTTAGGAGGCTGTGAGACTTTGAGAGGTGGGTCCTGGTGGAAGGGATGAGGTCACTTGGGACACCACGCTCAGAAGGGATTAATGTAGTTCCTACACGATCCTGGTTGGTTCCTGTGAGAGCAGTTTGTTATAAAAAGAGCAAGTTTAATCCCTGCACCTGCCTGGCTTCCTGTCTCACCATGGGATCTCCCTCCCATGCACCAGTTCCCTTTTTATTTCTCTGCCATGTCGTGACAGAGACGAGGGTCCTCACCAGGATGCTGGTACCATGTGATTTGGACCCTTCAGCTGCCAGAATCATGAGCTATGCAAACCTATTTTCTTTATAAGGAACGCAGTCTTGGGTATTTTGTTATAGCTGCGGAAAACAGATTAGTACAACCTCCAGCCTCATGCTTTGACCTTTGTTCTACCTTTGTCTGGCTGGATCTACCTAAAGAAAAGGTTATTTGAAACTTATATGTTCTCTCTTACTGGACTTCACATCTTGAACAATGAAAAAATGGCACTCCTGGTTCTGTGGTTTGGATAAGTCCCTCAAAGGCCAATGTGTTAAAGGCTTGGTCCCCAGCCATGGCACTATGGGAAATGGTGGGACCTGTAAGAGCTGGGGCCCCTGACAAGTCTTTAGGTCATTGAGGGCATGCCCTGAAAGGGGGCAGTGGGACCCGAGCCCCTTTCTCTTCCTCTCTTTTGCTTTCTGGTCATAAAGTGAGTGGTTTTGCTCTGCCACACACTCACACACTCCCTACCATGATGTGCTCCCTGGCCACGGGCCCAAAGCCACAGAGCCGAATGACTATGGACAGAAGCCCCTAAAACTGCGAGTCAGAGTAAACCTTTTATTTTTATAAGTTGACTATCTCGGTTGTTTGTTAGAGAAACAGAAAGCTAACTAACACACCTGTGTCAGACACCTAGCTCCAAATCTTAGCTTGATGATTTGCCAGGTGTGTCTCAGTTATTATCGCCTTCAATTTTAGTGGATTAAAGAAATCATTTTATTTTGCTTATAATTTTGTGGGCCAGGAAATCTTAAATTTTAAAGGGCCAGGCTGGGAAGTTTGTGGTCTCTCGTAGAGTTGAGGTTGAATGTTACCTGGGGCTGGATTCATCTGAAGAGTCAACCAAGCTAAATAGCCCAGATGGCTCACGCACATGGCTGGCAGTGTGTGTTGGCTATTGGCTGGAAACTCAGTAAGGACTATTTACTAGAGCATCTATGTGACCTCTCAGGGTAGTTGGACTTCTTACATGGTACCTGGCTTCTCCCAGAATGAGCATACCAAGAGAACAAGGCAGAAACTGCATGGTCCTTTGTGACAGCCTCGGAAGCCATAAATCACCACTTCTGCCATACTGTGACAGTAGAGTGGTCACGAGATTACCCACAATGAAGGGAGAAGGGTGTAAATGTCACCTCCAGGTCACACTGTAGAGGAGCCTGTGGTATAGGAGGTTTTGTTGTGGCTATCTTTGGAAATATAATCTGCTACATTGTGTGATTTTTATCAAGTTGCTGATGTATTTTGGGCTTCAGCTTCTATCCCTAAAATGGTGATAACTGTTCAATTTGAAAGGGACTTCATGACAATGAGGTAGATAAGATATATTTGCTAAACTTTTTTTTCTCGTAAAAATTGAATCTCTTAGAGAGTTTTTTATGGTCACAAAATCCAGTCTATTTGTAGACACTTGGGCTCTTCAGACATGCCCATGAATTCACAGCTCTACAAAGATAATTCTGAGATCATGTCTGTGTTTCATACAGAAGGGGCTTATGAACCCATTCTGACTATAATATATCCATACACTTCAGTTCTCTAACGGAACATTCCCTGACAGACTGTCATATCTAGTGTAGTTAACCAGCCAATTTAATTATTATTCATGCAATGAGACCTAATACTCATTTTCTTGCAAAGAACTTGGCTTCAGTACCTATTGGTGTATGCCAGGCGAGAGGTTATTATCGAAATAGGAAAGGAGTCCTGACTCCCACACTGGCTCCAGGATGAAGCATTTAGAGTGTAGGATCAGGATTGTTGGGCTCATTTTCAGAGTTGAAGTCCAAGCTGCCTAAGCCCAGGAATGGTGTTTAGAAAATGAGCTCCACAACCCATGGGGCCAACTCTCTTCTTCACTTAAAATTGAGAGGAAAGCAAACAGTTCACATTTACAATGATCTTTTATGTCATATTTATCTCTTATGAATTATTAAATGATTTATTATCGAAATTTAGTTAATGTACCTGCTAATCTGAGGGTGGAGAGGGCCCAAATCTTCACATTCATTTATTTAATGGGTATGACTAATTGAAAAATAAAAGGTTCTTTGCACACAGCACTAACTTTCCGATCGGTTGCTTGGTGGAAAGTTTTAAAATTAAAATGAAACGAATGGCATATTAAAAAAAATGCCAGCTACAATCTTGTGTGTATGCGTGTTGCATGCACATTGAGTTATTGTGGCACAGACCCAAAATGTCTTGATCTTTCCAACGGGGTAGAAGAGAGAAGAGGTCTCTTCTCTTTGTTGGATTACGTGCCTCTTGGGAATGCAAATCTCATACGGAAAGCTTAGGAATGCTTTCCAGACATAAAATTGGTTTTTGTTAGCCTGGATCGCTTTTATAAATTGAGCTGTGTGCCATGAGATGTGTCTTATCTTGCCAATCTGAGTCCAGAGGAGGAAACAAGACTGGCATACTTTATTTTCCTTAAGCCCCAAAATGTTAAATTTAAATCACTGAGAATGAATGGTGGGGAATATTTCCCTGCTGTTTAGTTTCATGACAGGAAGCAAATGCAGTTTATGGGCAAAGAAGAGAAGGCATTTAAAACTCTGCTTCATTATGGATGATGTCTCTGGGTCTTAAATGCATAAGATGTTGCATATTCAATATCTCTGGTGTATAACATTAGGGTAAAATAGTATATGTTAATCTAAATTATGTTGTACCATGATATAGCAGGAATGGTAATGCAATTTCACGTTTTTCTTTTGTTAAGAAGTTATACTTATTTCAGTGCCTTTTGTGCCAGCTACTTTAATTATATTATCTCGTTTAATCTTTCGATGACTATAATCACTATTTGTTACAGCTGGAAATTTAGTAGGTTGAATTCTAAAACATAAACTCCAAAATGATAATAATTTCAGATTTACTTTTCTTCCTAAATGAGTGACATATTAAACTGTACTAAATTGTTAGACTTATCTTGAAATTTCATTTCTTTTCTGTGGAAACCATTTCACTTAGAGAAATGGGCACCTTCAGTTCCCCCTCACAAGCTGCCCATGCAAACTTTTATTTGTTGACTTGATTGAAATTGTGAGCGTATAAAAGCCTTGGCTAAAACTAGTCCTACATGAATTGAGAGGAACCTGGGATACAAAGCTTTCCAAAGACACAGAATCAATTTCAGAGGCAATTAATACAATTGGACTAGAAATTATCCTGGAAAGATTGAACAACACCAAAACAAAAATTAAAACTCTGAGCTCTTGCCTGGTGCCAGCAGCATTCATTATTTTATTTCTAATTTTCAAAAACCCTCTGAAAATTAGGAATTATTATTTCCACTGTGCAGATGGGGAAAAATGCTCAGAGGGATCAAGAACTTTCTTCAAGGTCACACAATTGGTAATAAATTTAATTAGCAGTTTGTTACTTCAAGGACCCACTAATATCTTTTGCTCCCCTCCCCTTTCTTTGCTTATTAATGGAAACATCCACTTTAAACATAGAGTAATCGAGGTTTAATATTTGACATAATATATTCAAAATGCTGAGATGGACTGAGAATGACAAAATCAATTCAATTGATCAAAACTTCATTGCTTGTGAAATAGTAAAAAGAAAATCCAGCAATAGTACAACTGGTTCCATGAAGAGAGGTAAAGATTCAGTAGAGATGAAAGTGGTAATTTGGCAGTTATACCATCAACACAGATGAAATCTGGTCCCTGTGTAACTTTATGCCTCTTATTATTTGATTTGCTATCTATTCTGATGAAATTATATCAAATAATTGCCAAATCTCCTCGTCAGTCTGTGTTATATAAGCAGCTCAAGGGATAAGATTGGACTGGAAAAGCATTGGAGATAAATGATTGGATTTGGTTTTTTCCTGTCCAGGAAGCAATCTGATTAACTGTGTAGAACATTTTTTGCTTTTCTGAAAGTGCTTTAGTCTCATAGCTAGTACTGTAAATACAATAGAAACACCTCCAGGAGATCTACAGTTAACACACGTGCCTGAAAACATGGAGTTGTGATGTGAAGGTGTTAAGCTGCAGATACTGGGGCCCAGCACTACAGCTTCTTGGTTGTATTGACGTTTAAAGCACAGTGCGCCACAGGATACTATACACTAGCACTTATTTATTCATTTAGAGCATCCTGAGAAATCTTGACCAAAAACATGTCTTAATTTGGGCTTTCCTACAAGCAGATCCATGATAAGAAGTACATCTCATATATTTGGAAGGTTATTCCAGGAGGTGCCTAGAAGGGAGTACAAAAGTGAGACAGGGAAGGGAAAGAAGAAAATATAGAATGTATTAAGTCAGATGATTAATGTTGTAAGCCCTGAGATTAGTCCCTCTAAGGAACTCAGCTGGACATTGCAGACTGTCCCTCAGGCTCTTTCTACCTAAGATCTAAGTATGCTGAGATATTTCTTCACTAAGACCTGCTGTTGTTTATTGAAAACTCTGGCATTCTACCTCTGAGCTATACCCCCAGCCCTATTTTATTTTTGTTATCTAGTGATAGTAAATAATGGCCAAGAATGCTTGGAGACCAGAAGAATTGTTAGGCAGAGAATTGGATCTGTTTGCCATTAAATGCCTTTGGTGAGAGCAGAGCTCAGAAGTGAGAGCCAATAGCTGAGGAATAAAGTGCCAACTGTGTTTGCTACACAAAGATCATGTACAGCAACTAAGCGCCTGCCTACCTCTCTGCTGTAGAACTGGGTTAGATGCTGGGAGATGCAAAAAGGGGGAAGAAACATTTCCTGTCTATGAAGATTTGCCCTCTTTCATAACCCAGAGCTCACCTTAGATGGTTGCTCATGGGCTTCTCAGTGTTGCACCACATGGTCTGAATTAGCCTGACCAAATAAATGGTAAGGTGGTATTTTGGGCTCTGTCAACATCACAAATGATTAAGATGCCCTCTTGCATGAAGGATAAAGAGCTGTACCGTTCCCTGTGCTCACTGATGCTCTTCCCACTAAACACCACATTGCATTCTATCCTTTCCTTTAAAAAATACATTTAGGAAAATATTTCTTCCCTGACTTAAACTCCTATACAATTATTCCCCCCTCGTTGACATTTCACGGTTACATCCACATACCCCAAAGAATAATTATGAAAATATAATGTGGAAAAAAAGAAACATCATCATTTTAATTGGTAAGGATTAATCAAATCATAAAACCACTACATATTAACCTCGACGAACTGTTTCAGACTCTCACCTCCAAAGTTGATATAAAGGTAACCTGATCTCTCCTGTGAGGCCTATTCATATCCATTAATTGTTACAATACAAGATACACTGGGTCTCAGCTGGCTGCCATTTCTTCTGTATTTGAAATGTGCTTCTCAGCAGAGATCGGAGGACACCATTGGGACTCATTTGAGTCTGACTTTCACATTAATTTTGCTGTGCTGTGAAGAGCAAAGACAGAATCAATGTCCATCAGTGATTATTCAAGGTAAAATATCTACCATATTGAATACCAATGGCAGCACCGGGCGTAAAATTTACTTAAGGTTTGTTGAGTTGACAGCCATTTATTCTAGTCCTGCTTCATTTTTCCATGTTGCACTTATTTTTTAAGGAAAATTAAACAATTACAAGGAAAAAATAAATTCTACTTACTGACTCAATTCTCTAGAAACCAGATCCATTTCAGAATGGTAGAGAAGACTGAATTTTGCAAACCTAACTAAGCAGAGTGTCTTCCCAACTGGCAGAAACAAAATATTTCACAGTGCACATTGACACACAATCACGTGGTTCAATTAAATTTTCATAATGAAGGCTCTTTGTAACTTGTGACTGAACTTGAAAAAAAGAAAAGCCTGGAGCTATATCTTGGGTCCTGAATAAATATCCTTAAGCTGAACATATGTTCATGGTAAAAGAGTATTAATACATCTGGTCTTAAATTTTATTTGTTTTCTTTGTTATTATGATGAAATGCAAATATGCTTTCAATGAAATTTTATACTTTTGAAGAAATTAGAAACAAAATCCAAATAGCAATAGCAAGAAAATTTAAAAATATTTATTACTCCTGTGGTGCCAATGGAGACTGATTACATAGCATGTAAGTTTTTTGGTTAAAAAATGGTAGAAGCCGGGCGTGGTGGTGCATGCTTGTAATCCCAGTACTTGGGAGGCAGGGACAGGAGGTTCATAGGTTCGAGGACAGCCTCAAGAAGGAGTAAGACTCTCATCAACCTCGTGAGACCCTGTTTTGAAATAAAAATTTAAAAACAGGATTGGCAGTGTAGCTTGGAGGTAGAATGCCCCTGAGTTCAATCCCCAGTACCATAAATAAATAAATAAAAATAAGTAAGTAAATGAATAAATAAATAAATATGGTATAAGAGGGGGTATAGGGTGGGAAGAGAGTTCCAATCAGCCGGTGCTTGGGCTACAAGCATTTGGGCAGATATTCTCTCTCATCAAATTAATTGAACTGGTGGTGCTAGGTAGACACATGCACCATTTCTGTTCTCTCTGCCTGAACTTTTATCTACACTGTGATATTGTTGACCAAAAAAGGAAACAAACAAACATACAAGATAGTAGGCTTTGGTCTTTCTGGCAGCAAATCATCAGTTTGAGTTGTGTATGTTTTTTATTGACTATTTTGTCATCGTGTAATCACTTCCCAACATCTTCCATGGGAATTATATTCCATGGAAAATCATTTTTACTTTGCTACACTTTGTAATTTCACAATGGAACTTTAGAATTTAGCTGTTATCACTGGGATATTTTTGCTCTTTTGGTTCAGTTTACTACTTCTAGGAGGCCAAGAGCAGTGTGTTGAGTCAGGTGAAGTTCTCTCCTTTCCATATTACATCCCTCTTTCGAGAGCATGAGACTTGATCTGACCTCTAGATTGGATGTGGGAGGGCTGTTGATGAGCTCTATGGGTAACCCTGAGGACATTGATAAACATCTGAAGTTTGGGGACTTTGGTCTAATTCAGGATCAATATCTTTCTATATCTCATAGAAGACTGAAGCCTTCATCGAGGCCTAAGATATACAGGGCTTTAGAACCTTTAAATTGGATCAGTCTATAGGTGCTGGAGTGCCAGGTGGTGCGTAGTGTTCAGGCAAAAGGCTCATGGGGGTGTAGGCACCATTTTAGGTTTTGTAAAAGTCAAGATGAGTGACATAATGCTTTGTCTGCAAGGAATTTACAATACTGTAAGGGCAACAAGCAGACTGTAAAACAACTATAGCTTAGAATAAGTGTTTTTATAAATAAACAACAGATTCTTAGATTTCCTAAAGAAGATGTAATGGAGGAGAGATTTGGAGATATGAAACAAAATGGTGGTCTCCTTTCACATGGCTGTATTTAAGGACAGACCTTCAGCCTCTGTATCCTCCTTAGAGAAGATGAGTGCCCTAGGACTAAAGCTGGTACCCAGTAAATTACCAGTTTTCTGTGTAGAATAAGGAAAAGGATCTAAAGGCTGGAAATGAACAAACTAAATCCTATGAAGAAGTTGTGTTCTACATTTTATCAATTCAATTCATTTAGTTTACAATACATAGGTTCTTGCTTTATTTCTATGTAGGACATAGGCTGAGCTTGTTTCTCTTTTTATCTCCATGCTTAGCCCAGCACCTAGGAACAAGAGTAGACTCCATGGTCACGTGTTAACTGACCTATGTTTTGGAATTCCCATCTCAGTTTCATTAGTAGTTGTCCTCGTAATTTTGCCAATCTACTATAGCAGCTTCAGTTTTCATTGTATGTAGAATGAGAGGTATAACTGTTTGTACCCCAGGTGGGATTGCTGTTCAATTTTCGCATTAGTTTTGTCTGTTCTTAGGGTTCAATATAAGTGAAATCATACAGTATAGACTCCACTGTTTCTGACTTCTCATTTTTTAATATTCATCTGTGTTGTCGAAGGCATAGTTTGCTAATTTTAACTTGCTGAATAGTATCCCATTGTATCAATAAACCATAATAATATGCCAAATTGTATGAATATATATTTTCCTATGGATGAACCTTTGGGTTGCTTCCTCTTATTAGCTATTATGAATACTGTTCTAAATATTTTTGTATAGGTCTTGAAATGCCTTTTCACTTATTTTTTTCTGGCTTCTAAAAATTGAGTTTATTTGATTTAGGACATTTAACTTCCCTCTCCCCATTGCCACACATACAGTCTGACAACTTCCATTTCTTTTCCTAGTTTTGTCCAGATAAAATTTGAATGAATGGACTCCCCATCAATTAAACAAGTGGACATTATTACTTTTCCCTCAAAAGACATATTTTACAAGAGGAACATTGCATGTGTTTGGGAAAGATAAGCTCTTTCCGGTGACAGGCCCCATCTACTCTCATCAGATAGCTCTATCTCTTGTCATTGTTGCCAGTTATTGATGGCTCAGCATCCGACCTTTATGGAAAAGCCAAAAGGAGGCTTATTGGCTGGTGTCTGCTGGTGACATGCAAATTGATGTCAAAGTTTCTGATACTAGAAGCTCCAAGTTTCTTTGTTAGGATCTCACTACAGAAAAGAAAATCTGTGTCACAGAAAACAGCCTCGTTCATGTACTCCTAGATCAGTTCAAGCACAAAATACAATTGCTCTTCCAAGAGCTATCGAGAAAAGAGGGAGCTGGAAAGTGGATTATTGGCTAGAATTCAAATGGCTAGTAAGCTATAGGGTACATGGCTGTCTGAACTGCTGCTAGGTATAAAAGGGAAGAGTAAGAGGGCTGCAAATATTCTCTTCTTCATTTTTCCCCCTTGAGGTAATTCTCTAAGATCTTAATATCCTCCACATTAGGAACTCATCCATATCTTTTTTTTTTTCTGTGATACTGGGGATTGAACCCAGGGGCATTCTACCTCCAAACTATACCCCCAGCCCTTTTCATTTATTGTTTTGAAACAGGGTCTCGCTGAGTTCCTGAGGATCTTGCTAAATTTCTGAGGCTGTCCTTGAACCTGCAATCTTCCTGTCTCATTCTCCCAAGTACTGGGATTACAGGCATGCACCGCCATACCTGGCTTCATGTGTATCATTGACTTCAAAGAAATTGGTGGGACAAAAAGTAGGGTGTATTTGCCATTCTTAGTGCTTCAAATGTGGAAGTGTTTAGCATATATATTCGTCTCCCACACCACACATAGATAATCATACACATCCTAAACATTTGCCAAGTCTGTGTTCTACCACAAAGAAGTGAGCAACAGGATTGCTGACATCTGTCCCAAGTCTAAAATTCCTCAACAGAAAATTTCAGTTTATTTTATTCCTCATTTTATTGTGGCATCAGATGGATATTTATCATGCTGTGCAAATTCAAAAACCCACATAGGAAAACCCATGTAGTTGAATTCTATTAGAGTGTCTTAATAGAGATCTGTCTTCTCACTAAAATCCTGATTCCTGTAAGTAGAAGTTTGAACACAGTAGTCCCTGAAGTCATAGTTGCATATTCATGATGTTTATATACTTATTATTATTATCATTCTCCTCATCACCCTCCACTTATCCCCACATCTTTTCAAGATTGTAGAATCAGAGCGATGACCAACTGTGCAAAGAGGCTCTAAGCAGAGATCCGTAATGCCAAGACAAACTTCCCAGTCTCCACTCAGAAGAACAGAAAATGACATTGTTAATTGGGGAATGGATATCTGTAGAGTTGTGCCAATATTCCCTTATCTAACTGGCCTTTCAAAATTGAATGCACTCGCTGGAACCGCCGGATCAGATACTGTCACTCTTCACATTCAGGGAGAGATAATTTCAGGACTTTTTAGTCAGATTCTGTTGAGCTCAGATGATATCAGATTTGAAAGAAGGTGAAACCAACCACATCTGTTTCATTCCACTTCATGGGGAGATATGTGAACCCCATTATGACAATCGACTTTATTTTTCATTTAGAAATTTTCCTCCGACACAGGGCAGAGTTAATCAGCTCATAGACAAAGCAGTTAGTTACTCTGAGTCTCTAATATGAAACGTGCTATAAAAATGTATAATGGTAATAATTAGAATCATAATATTAATGATAGTGAAATTAACACTTTGACCTTCATCTTCTTCCACAGGTAAAAACATCAAAATCTGAGCATCATCCCTGAAGTTATAACTGAAAAAGGCTTTCTACACCTTGCCCTTCTCAAAAGCAATTAATTTTCACATGAAAAAGTGTTATTATAATTCACAATAGTTTTAAAATATAGTATTAATTTGCAAGGACATGGCCAATAATTCAAAATAACTCTTGAAACTTATTAATGACATCATCTTGCTTATTATTCCATAGAGATAGGTGGCAAATCATTTCAGTTTTCTTGATGAGTAAATGAACAGTGATACAAGTATTGAATACTTATAACCCAGTGGTAAACACCAAAAATGTTTGCTTTCAGCGAAGAAAAATAAGAAGGATCAATGGCGAGATTGACATACCTGAGATACCAGTGTTTGGGAAGGAACAAATGAAAGAGCAGAGGCTGATCAGGACCAACCATCTGGAGGAAACCACCACGGGCCCCATTGGTCCACAGCCACTCCCCCTGGGAACCCCAGAGAGGGGAGTGTGGCTGTACATCCATACCACTCAAGAAGTAGTTGCCGTAGACAAGTTTGGGGAAAGGGGCAGCCTCCTGGTTCCCTGACCCCTGAGCCACAGCCCACTGAGATTGCCCACACTCCAGACCTGGGCTCTGTGACTGAGCTGGGCTCACCCACTTCTCAGACACCACCCTAATGTGTTAGTTTTTAATTTACATATTTTTTTCTAGAGTCCACATATCAGATAAAACATGTAGTACTTGTCTCTCTGAGGCTAGCTTATTTCGCTTAACATCCATTTTCCTGCAAATAACATGATTTATTTCTTCTTTATGGCTGAATAATCCTCCATTGTGTGTATATACCACATTTTCTTTATCCATTTGTCTGTGAACAGGCATCTAGCCTAATTCTGTAATTTGGCTTTGTGAATAGAGCCATGATAAACATAAGTATACAGGTATATCTTTTGTATTCCGACTTGATTCCTTCAGGTATATACCCAAGAATGAAATAGCTGGATCATTTGGTAGTTCTACTTTTAGTTTCTTAAGGAATTTCCATAGTGTTTTCCATAGTGGCTGTACTAACTTACATTCCTGACAACAGCGTTTAAGGGTTCCTTTTTCTCCACATCCTCACCAGCATTTGTTATTTTACTTATTTGTTTATTTTTATAATAGCCATTCTGACTGGGGCTATCTTGATGTAGTTTTGATTTGCCTTTCCTCATTGGCTAATGATGTTGGGCAGTTTTTCATCTATTTATTGACCATCTGTATTTCTTCTTGTGATAATTGTCTGTTCAGCCCATTTGCCCACTTGTTGACTGGATTACTTGTTCTTTTAGTGGGCGTTGAGTTCTTTCTGTATTCTGGATATTAATCCTCTATCAAATGAATAGCTAGCAAAGATTTTTATCCAATTCTATAGGCAGTTTCTTCACTCTGTTGTTTCCTGTGTTGTGCAGAAGCTTTTTAGTCTGATGTCATTCCATTTGTCAATTCTTGCTGTTATTTCATGTACTAGTTTTGACTCTGGGCCAGGCAGAATCGACCAGCTCAGCTGCCATGTAGAGCCCAGCCCTGCCAGGACCCCAGGTGCACTCTCACTCTGCAGGAGCCTTTGTGCTCACTGCGGGCTCCCAGGCTATCACACAAAGCATCCGTGCCTTGCATACTGTTACCAACAAGAAAGGGGTAGAGGTGCCTACTGCTGAAACTTAGTTCTAAATGCAAGGGTATTACGATGTGGGGCAGTTAGCAGGTGATTAGGCGAGGAGAGCTCCAGCTCCATGAATGGATTAGTGCCTCTTACAGGGCCTTGAAGGGGTGAGTTGACCCCTTCTGTCCTTTCTGGCCATGTGAAAACACAGTGGTCATACCATCTGGAGGTTGTAGCAACAGGTGCCAATCTTGGAAATAGCAGCCCTCACCTGATATTGAACCTGCTGGTGTCTTGCTTGATCTTGGCTGTCCCAGACTTATATTCATTGTAGCAAATTTGGAATATAATGAGTGTGTGTATGTGTGTGTGTATGTGTGTGTGTGTAGTTCTGGGGATTGAACCCAGGGTCTCGAATGCTAGGCAAATGCTCTACCACTGAGTCACACCTCCCTCCCAAATTTGGAAGATAAATATTAACATACAAAAGAATATAAATTACTTAATCAAAGAAATTGTGGAGCGCCGGGCATGGTGGCCCACGCTTGTAATCCCAGTACTTTGGGAGGCGGAGACTGGAGGATCCAGGTTCCTGGCCAGCCTCAGCTCTCTCTCTCTCTCTTTCTCTCTCTCTCTCTCTCTCTCTCTCTGCCTCCCTCCCCATCTCTCTCTCTCTACCTAGTGAGGCCCTCCGCAACTTCGTGAGACCCGGTTTCAAAATAAAGTATAAAAAAATAGGGCTGGT
>PVJS01002771.1:0-81181 GCA_004027185.1 Glis glis
CTCGGGATTGAACCCAGGGGCACTCTAACTCTGAGTTACATTCCCAGCCCTATTTTATTTTTTTATTTTGAAACAGAATCTCAGTAAGTTCCTGAGGCTGGCCTTGCAACAGGTGCAACACCTTGCAATCTTGCAGGTGATCCTCCTGTCTCAGCCTCTCAAGTACTGGAATTACAGGTGTGAGCCACCACACCCGGCTCAGAGCCTCTGCCTTCTTAATAGGGTTGATGTAAAGATGAAGTGGGTTCCTGTGGGTAAACTGGGCAGCACAGAAGTTGGCCTGGTGAGACCTCAGTGTCTTACAGGGATGAGGTTAATGAGGATGGGATTATGGGACTGGGGGAGCAATCGCTAAGAGCCCTGTCTGATGTGGGCAGGTCTAGGTTTCGATGGGGCCGAGTTAGAGCAGAGTGCTAACTCTACATGGGCAAGTTCATCAGATCCAGCCCCTCCCTCCACAGATGAGGATGCTGAGACCCAGTGACATTGAACGTGATGTTCAAGGTCACACAATTAATTATGGGCCTGGCTCTGATCAGACCCATGGCGCTTCTACCCCAGGTGGTACTGTCAGGCTTCAGCAGGTTGTCTTTCTGAAGCTGCCAGGTAATGCTGAGCTGGCTATGAGGTCATGGTATACGTTGTTCCAAATCCCCATCCCACCAAGCCAGCCTCAATTGCTTGCGGTATAATGCAGTCGGACTCTGTCACCTGTGCCCCTCTTGTCTCTGTCTTCTTTGACATTCAGATACTGCTCTTCCTTTCTTGGTGCCTTTTTCATTTTCTCTCCTCCCACCTTGGCTGTCATTTGTGGGAATAGCGCCATCCCTGGTGTCAATCATGCCCTCCTTGTGCATGCCAGGGGCTTCTCTCCCTCCGGTTCGGTGGTCACTGGCCACTCTTGGCAGCTCTTGGGCTCCGGCATCCTGCAGAACTGGAGTGGGACCGGCGGTGCACGCGAGTGCTGGCTCGCTAGTTTGGCGTCCTGGCCACTATTTACTGAGTGACGCTGGGAAACTCACTTCACTCTCAATGCTTTTTTATTTTATTTTTTGATGGTACTGGGGATTGAACCCAGGGGCATTCTACCTCTGGGCTACACCCCCAGCCCTATTTTTTATTCTTTATTTTGAAACAGGGTCTCACTAAGCTGTGGAGGGCCTCACTAAGTAGCTGAGGCTGGCCGCGAACCTGCGATCCTCCTGTCTCAGCCTCCCAAGTACTGGGATTACAAGCGTGCGCCACCACACCCGGCTTCGCTCTCAATGCTGTTTTCTTCTTCTTTCAAGGGATTAAAACATCAGGGCCTACACTATCCATTTGCCATGAGAAGCAGGTGCCGTAAAGTTCATAAAACATTTGTATGGTGCCCAAAGTACATGGTCAATAAATGTTTGCGGTGATTGTTTTAAAATGCCTTCTCTGACTTCAACTTTTTTTTTTTTTAAACTCCTGCTATCCTTCTCACCCTCTTTTATGTTCCAACTTCTAGTTCCTAAAGCCTTGCTGTTTTCCAGGCTCAAGGTTTGTTCACTGGCCTGGTCTTCTCTTTGGATGAGAGATGCACTCCCCAGTAAAAAGTTATCGTTCCCTTCTTGGTGCACTGCAACCCTCTGCAGGACTCCAGGTCTAGGCCTTCACTGTTGTTTGCTGTTTCCTATCACATTTGTATTCATTTTCCCCAGGTAGCTGTTCCTAAGTCTTCTCACTCTTTTAGATGTCTTCACTATAGCATACACTACACTTGTAATTATTCAATGAAGCTGGGCGTGGTGGTGCATACCTGTAATTCTAGTACTTGGGAGGCTGAGAAAGGAGGATCCCAGGTTTGCGGCCAGCCTCAGCAACTTAGCAAGGTCCTCAGCAACTTAGCGAGATGTCCTGGGCCTTGTTAGTCATCCGCTTTGAGGTCGTCTCGGTCTGGCTTGGAAGGGGCACAAATTGCCCACACAAGTGGGAATTGTTTACACGTAGACAAGTTTCCAAGGACCAAATGAGACCAATAAGCAAAGACCCTGACAATGTCCTTGTTTACCCTTTCCTTCCCTGATTCATCTGTGACTACCTTGATGTTTTTCCCTGACTCACCCCATGAATGCTTTGCTATCTCCTGTGATCAATTATGTTTTGGTTATAACTATCAATAAAAGCAAGACGCTAGTGAAAAGATAGCAGGAGAGAGAGATATCTCTCTCCTCCCTGGGCTTCTCAGCTGCCATGTTGAATTTGCTGTCATTCATGTGAGAGACTACTTTTTTGTGTGTGTGTGGTACTGGGGATGGAACCCAGGGGCATTCTACCTCCAAGCTACACCCCCAGCCCTATTTTTTTTTTTTATTCTTTATTTTGAAACAGGGTCTCACTAAGTTGCGGAGGGCCTCACTAAGTAGATGAGGCTGGCCACCAACCTGGATCCTCCGGTCTCAGCCTCCCAAGGACTGGGATTATCAGCGTGTGCCACCACGCCTGGCTGAGAGACTACTTTTAATCAATCAATCAACAGCAACACCATTCACAACCAATGGCGCCGCTACAGTGAGACCCTGTTTCAAAATAAAAAATAAAAAGGGCTGGGGGTGTAGCTCAGAGGTAGAAGGCCTCTGGGTTCAATTCCTAGCAAACACACACACACACACACACACACACACACACACTATTCAATTAATTATTTAAAATTATTTCTAAATATCTGTTACATTAGACTAGCCTGAAAGTTTTGTGAGTTGGTGACTTTATGTGACTCATTCGTGCCATAGCTCCAAAACCTAGCATGTGGATGTAGCCTGCCTTCATGGCAACCATCCCACAATAACAAAGAAGATCGGGACTCTCCAGCTTGATGTATCTCAAGTATGTCCCTTCCCTGACTTCTGTCCTCACCTAACTCTCTTTTTTTTTTCTTTTTGCGGTACCAGGGATTGAACCCAGGGGCATTTTACTGCCAAGCTACACCCCCGGCCCTATTTTTTATACTTTATTTTGAAACCGAGTCTCATGAAGTTGTGGAGGGTCTCACTAAGTAGCTGAGGCTGGCCGCGAACCTGCGATCCTCCTGTCTCAGCCTCCCTAGTACTGGGATTACAAGCCTGCACCACCATGCCCGGCACTCTCTTTTTTTTTTCTTTACTTTTGCCTTAAGAGAGACAAGTTCTTCTATTCCTTGGTCCCTCTCTAAACTTTGCCTTCTTTCCATATTCTCTTCTTTTTGCTCTTTGATCTCTCTTCCCCTTCTGCTTGTAAACACATCTGGAGAGACCTGCCTTTGGATGCCCACATCCCTGGTTGGGAATCTTGGCTTTACTCTTACCAGTTGTATACTGGGGCAATTTATTCAACGTCTCTTAACTTTAGTTTTTTCCTATGGAAAATGGGAGTGATATTGTCTAGCAATCAGCATTATTGTGAAAATAAATTGAAGTGGGGTTTTGTAAAATCTTGAGTAAAAAGCATGGCATGTAGTCAATAAATAAAAGCCCCTGCCCCAAACCCTCAATAAATAAGTAAACAATAGAGCTCTGTCTTCCCTGCCTATCCCTCCACCTGCCCCAGCTAGTCTCAGACTGGAACTCCTTCCATTTCCCGCCTGAAACTAGAAACTTCCCTGCATTCACACACGGCCTTTATTCCTCTCTTTCTCCACCATCATTGTATTCTCAGGCCTATTTCTTTTGCTTTCCTAGAGGCAATATATATATTTTTTTCAATTAGCCTCTTTCTTTTCTTTAACTTCAACTCCTCTTGCTCAACATGTCTTTTCTGATCAGATCAACATTTAAACATACCCCAAACTAGCTTAAAACAAGCAAACAAACAAACAAACAAACAAACAACATAACTCTCTCCTGACCCAGTCTTCTAGCTATGCTCTCTGCTTCCTCCTCTGCAAATCTCTCGCAAGAGCCATCTGAATGAACTGCTTCTACTTCCTCCCCCTTGGTCCCACCGTGTGTGTCACAGGAAGGCCATGGCCCCCTCACGCCACCAGCGCTGTCAGCCAATAATCGCTGCCTCTACTGCCCCTGTCCCAGGCCCTGTCTAGCTTGACCTCTGGTGGCACTGGACACAGTGGCCTCTTCCTCCTCCTTGTGTCTTCTCTTCCCTGGCCTTCTGCAGTGCTGTGCACTCCTTCCCTCTCTCTGACTCTTTCACAGGCCGCTTGGTGTATGCCTGTCCTAAAAGAAGACCCAGTAGCTTTTAGCACTGTTATTATTAAACACCATTCTTTGTAAACTATTTGGAATTACTCAAATAAGCTTTCTTCATTCAAGCCTACGTACGTGTGGTTACCTCTTCCTAAAATTCTCTTCTCCACCTTCCTCTTCCTTGTTAACTTCCCATCTTGGTTTAGAAGCCTCTTCCCCCTGCAGGCCTTCCTTTCTCATGCAGGGGCCCCTCGGGGCTCCTTTCATAGCACCCTGTACTGTCCCTATTGGATCTTATCATACTACATAATTGCTGTAATTATGTTTTCTTGGCTCAAACTGCCCTTTGATGGCAAGTGCAGCGTATAAGACCATGCTGCTGTGTCTGCTTTAGACACCTAGTGGAACACCTGGGTCCCCACGGAGTGAACGCATCAACCAATCAACGAGAATGGCATTATCACCATATTGGATTGGGAGTTAGTATACCTGAAGTTTTTTTTTTTTTGATACTGGGGATTGAACCTAGGGGCATTCTACTTCTAAGCTCCACACCCAGTCCTACATTTTTTTTTTAAATTTTGAAATAGGGTCTCACTAAGTTACTAAAGGCCTCACTAAGTTGCTGAGGCTGGCCTCGAACCTCTATCCTCCTGTCTCAGCCTCTCAAGTACTGGGATTACAGGTGTGTGCCACCATGTCCGGCTTACCTTAAGTTTATTTATTTATTTGCAGTACTGGGGATTGAACCCAGAGGCATTCTACCTCTGAGCTACACCCCAGCCCTATTTTTATTCTTTATTTTGAAACAGGGTCTTGCTAAGTTGCGGAGGGCCTCACTAAGTAGCTGAGGCTGGCCGCGAACCCAGATCCTCCTGTCTCAGCTTCCCAAGTACTGGGATTACAAGCGTGCACCACCACACCAGGCTTACCTTAAGTTTTTAATGCTATGTGTTATCAGTCGTATGAGATCAGCCAGATTGCTTCTCTCAGTATCCACATCCTCCTCTATCCAATGGGAACAGCCCCGGGGAGCACTTTACAGGTGTTATCTCCTGGGGCCTAGGAGAAGAGAGAACACCTGTGCCTCTTCTCGTCCTGTGCCAGACAGTTTCCTCCACAGGGTGGTCCTTACCAACACCATCAGGGAGGGCAGAAATGCAATTTTCTTTCCTTATCTTTAATGACACTCAACTTGCTCACAAGAGCCTGTTTTGTTTGGTGAAAAAAAATCAGATGCAAATGGTGCATTTAAATTCTCCCACTCAAAGGACTTCGTCTTTTCTGGCTTAACAACAACATCAGGCTCTTCTGAGTCAGGTCCTGGTTCCTCTTCTTGGAGGGTTCTCCTCGCTCCTCTTTCCTCCCCACTCCCCAACCACAGTGGAGAGTGGGTAAAGATGGCAGCAAGTACTGCGTGGTCTCCCTCACGTGTGGAGCCTCAATACATTCATCTCATACCAGTGGAGAGTAGGGCAGTGGTAATGGGGCAGGAGAGTAGGAGACGGAGGGGCCAGGCAAGGTTGGTCAAGGGGTACTGAGTTAGACAGGAGAAAGGAGTTCTGATCCGCCAGTGATGCACGATAGTGCAACTATACATACCAGCAATGTAGTGCACATTTTTTTTTTTTTTTTTTGCGGTACCAGGGATTGAAGCCAGAGGGGTTCTACCTCCGAACTACACCCCCGGCCCTATTTTTTATACTTTATTTTGAAACCAGGTCTCACAAAGTTGCAGAGGGCCTCACTAAGGAGAGAGAAAGAAAGAGAGAGAGAGAGAGAGAGAGAGAGGGAGAGAGATATAGAGAGAGGGAGAGAGAGAGATAGAGAGAGCTGAGGCTGGCCACGAACCCGGATCCTCCGGTCTCTGCCTCCCAAAGTACTGGGATTACAAGCGTGCGCCACCACGCCCGGCTTGTAGTGCACATTTTAAAAAACTAGGAGGAAGGATTTTAAAAGTTTTTATTTTATTTTATTTTTTTTATTTCTGTGGTACTGGGGATTTAACTCAGGGGCATTCTACCTCTGAGATACATCCCCAGCCCTATTTTTTATCTTTATTTAGAAATAGGATCTCGCTAGGTTGATGAGAGTCTCACTACTTGCTGAGGCTGTCCTGGAACCTGCGATCTTCCTGTCTCAGCCTCCCAAGTACTGGGATTACGAGCGTGTGCCACCACACTTGGCTTAAAAAGTTGTTGTTTTTAATTATTTTTATTTTTTGGGGGGGTACTAGGGATTGAACCCAGGGCCATTCTACCTCTGAGCTACATCCCCAGCCCTATTTTATTTTTTGTTTGGAAACAGGGTCTTGCTAGGTTGCTGAGAGTCTTACTAAATTACTGAGGCTGTCCTCAAACCTGCGATCCTCCAGGCTCAGCCTCCCAAATACTGGGATTACAGGCATGTACCACCATACCTGGCTCAAGAGTTTTTACAATCAAGAAATGATAAATGTTTGCGGAGTTTATGTTTAATCTGATTTAAACATTACACACATCCCCCCACCCACCCAAGGTTTTATTTTTAAAGAAAATTTGTTTTTTAAACTGATACATAAAAATATAAAAATGATTTTATATTCACTTAAAAAATAACCCTGAAAAAAAAATGGTGGCAGGTAGGGAGACCTCTAGCCTGGAGGCCTTGGGTCCTTCCCGCATCACTGCTGGCCCCTGCTCGGAGTCCTCCCTTGCTGAACAGCCCCTTATCACTCTGAAGGGCCTTCTGAAGGGCAACTCCAGCTGGATCCAGCTGTGTTTCCATCCAGCCTCTGCCACAAGAGTCCCTTCTGTAAGCAGCTGTGATCTCTGGTAGGCATGCCCATTCTCAAATCCAAGTTTATCCCGGAGCCTGTGGAAACTTCTGGATTGCCTCCATGGGAACTTGGAGAGGACAGTGTGGGAGGTACCAGAGAGTGCATCCACAGGGATTTAATTGGCAGCGATTTTTTTTTTTTTTTTTTTTTGGTGGTACTGGGGATTGAACCCAGGGGTTTTCTACCTTTGAGCCACACCCCCAGCCCTTTTTATTTTATTATTTGGAAACAGGGTCTCACTAAATTAATGGGCGGCAATTTTATGCTTTGTTCTTTGCTATATCTCAAGACCTTGAATGGTACTTTGTACATTAGTAGTTTAAAAACCACAGTTGAATTGAGTAAATGAGTCTCAGGCCATTTCTGCCACATCACTGTTTTATGGTCACTTTGACTTCCAATTATTTTGTGAATTTCTAGTTCCTTCTTCTAGAGTTTAGACCTCGGTGTAGGAATGGGGGGGGGTGCCCTGAGCCGACCTTTTATTTGAATCTAAACCATGCTACTTTCCTCTTCCTCCCCTGCACAGGAATGTTTCTATTTCCATCCTGCCCGATGGGAAGTAACTTTACACTATATCCTGCTTTCTCCACACTCTCTGGCTTAGAGTTAGATGACTAGGTGTCCTGGGTGTCCATGTGGTGGATTGTCTCCAAGTAATTAACAGTAATGTACCCTTCACTCAGAAATGTCCCGGCTTGGATGATAAATGACATGGCCACTTACTTTTCTTAAGCACGTTAGGCTCAGACCTCCAAACTTAAATCTCTTTGTGATTTAAAGCTTAGCTTTGGGAGCTCTATGAAAACCCTTTTCTTTCTCAAGTCCCTGGCTCTTACAATGAAAGGTCTTGGCTTTTTAATTTTTAAAATTTTTAAATTTTGGGGGGGAATCGAACCTAGGGGCAATCTCTGAGCTACACTCCCAGTCCTATTTTATTTTTTTATTTTGAAACAGGGTCTCACTAAGTTGCTGAGGCTGGCCTAGAACCTGTGATCCTCCTGTCTCAGCCTCCCAAGTTCTGGGATTACAGGCATGTGCTACCATGCCCCGCTTGTAGTACTTCTTTCTTCTAGGTTTTATCTGCCCTTCTCATGAGTATAGTTTATAGAAAGCTATATCTGTTATTTGATGAGAGGAGAGTACTTTACAGGTTAAAATAATTTATTAAAAAAAGTTTAAAAGAAGAACATTAACTGGAAATGCAGGGTATAAATAAATGTGGTTTCCCTTCCCGACATGATATGGTAACCCTGCTCAGGTTGTGCTGATTGGAAGTCTGTCTGGCATGGATTAATAAGAAGGAAAGGATGTGGTAATTGCTAAATTATTTGGTAGAAAAATTATAATTAACCTCAAATAAAACATATAATTTGATAGGCAAGTCTCAAAGAATGCATAGAGTAAAACATCAAAACACAGGGCCTCAGAGGCTTTCTAAACAAGGCTGGGAATGCTGTCCACTCAACAGAATGACATTTTACTGAATTGTGGTCGGGCATTTACTTTTCAATGGGTTTCTGGGAGCAGTAAAAGACTGACTCTGAAACCTTCCTGTTCCCCTCTAGCTTGTCTTGCGAACGATGTGTGTTTTCTCAGGGTGTGGACTTGGATTGGGGTAGGGAATGGATTTCACGATTTACCTTGGCCCAATTAGCAGCACAGGCTCACTGTAGCCCCTGGGGAAGGCCGGTTCTGCATTCGGGGACAGGCGGTAAACACTGACGGCTGATTAGAAATGACCAGGCCTGTCAACAGATGCGTGGCTATAGAAAATGTGGACTATAGCTGGGCGTGGTGGCGCACGCTTGTAATCCCAGTACTTGGGAGGCGGAGACCGGAGGATCCGGGTTCGCGGCCAGCCTCAGCTACTTAGTGAGGTCCTCCGCAACTTCGTGAGACTCGGTTTCAAAATAAAGTATAAAAAATAGGGCCGGGGGTGCAGCTCGGAGGTAGAACGCCCCTGGGTTCAACCCCCATACTGCAAAAAAAAAAAAAGAAAGAAAATGTGGACTATTCACATAATGGAGTTTCACTCAGTCATAGAGAAGAACAAAATTATGTCATTTGTAGGAAAATGGATGGAACTTGAGAACATTAGGCTAAGTGAGATCAGCCAGTCTCAGAAGGTCAAGGGTCATATGTTTTCTCTCATATGTGGAAGCTAGAGAGAAAATAGGAAAGAAAGGGGACTTGAGATAAAAAAAAAGTAGAATAGTGAATTTTAGAAAAAAATAACCTCTCTTCCTTCTACAGTCCTTGAACTTAAGCTTCTTCTTCTCTTTTCTCTTCCGCCTCCCTCCACCTCCGCAGATGGGGTGGCCGCCTTCCGCGCTTTCCTGAAGACGGAGTTCAGCGAGGAGAACCTGGAATTCTGGCTGGCTTGCGAGGAGTTCAAGAAGACCAGGTCGACTGCGAAGCTGGTCTCCAAGGCCCACAGGATCTTTGAGGAGTTTGTGGATGTGCAGGCCCCACGGGAGGTACGTTGGCCATGGCGCCATCTTGTCAGACCTCTATCGGGGCTCCTGGCACATCTCTCTCCTTAGAGGGGGTCTGACCCAGGCTAGATGAGGACTTTCTTCTACTGCCCTGAGCCTCACCACTCTGGTGGCTCTTGATAAAAAGAGATTGTTTTTAAGGAACAGAAGCCCAGGGTTTCTATCAGAGGAGCTCTATTAGAAGTGTTTTAGCTGTCTGTCAAACACACGTTGTTAGGAACTGTGTCGCTCTAGGGATTTTGCAAGAGCGGATACCACTGAGTCATATTTATTTTCCTGGTAAAAGGCAGCAGAGCTTAATGGAATAAGTATCCACTTTGGGATTTTGTTCCAATCTCAGCTCCACCACTAACTTGCTGTTTGATCTTGTCAAGTTAGTTGACCTCTCTGAGTCTCATTTTCCCCAATGGCAAAGGGAGTAGCATCGCCACCTGGCAAGACAACTCTGAGTGCTAGAGTTAAAGCACCCATCCCATGTCTGCTGCTCTCATTAATGAGTACAGTTGTCATTATGTATAAGAATAAGATGATTTCTGTGTATTGCGGTTCAGAGTTATAATACCGAATTTCACGTGGGAGGGTTTAATTGAAGAACAGTGTTTGCTGGGAGTTTAGATTTTGAATTTGCTTCCTTCTTGGCCTCTGGTCTTCGGGACTGAACATGGAGTAGGAGTTGTGGCTCAGTCATGCACTGCATACCTAGAGCTCTTCAGTTATGCTTTGCCTGGGGGATGCATGAGGCCTTTGCCAGTTGAATGGGAGGCCATACGTCCCTTATAATGCTGGTTGGAATAGAGACGAATGTTCCAACCAGGGTCTTTCTCTATAGAGCACTAGTTAAGAAAGACCAAGAAAGAAAGCTTACTTTAGAGAACTGGCATTAACACTTGCTTGAGGCTAACCCTCTGCCTGATGTGACGATCCTTGGATTAGGAATCAATTGACTTGGGGGGGGTTTGCGTTGGCTCTATTACTAATTTACCATACTACTTTAGATTAGCTTTTAAATCTCTCTTTTCTTTGGTACCCTTACTTACAAATTGGAACTAAGAATAACTGGTCTTCAGACCTCATAAGATTCCTGCTGTGATCCCAAGAGCATGAAAACACATCCATGCATGGTTTGTAGAGCCTAAATCACCTTAAAGATTGAAAGTGCTGTTGTTAATGAGTCTGACTTGCTGGGGCCAGCTGCTGGGTGTCTTGGCCCTGGAGGGTCTGTGACCTTGCTCTCTGTTTGTGTCTCCAGGTAAACATCGACTTCCAGACCCGAGAAGCCACGAGGAAGAACATGCAGGAGCCATCGCTGACTTGCTTTGACCAAGCCCAGGGAAAAGTACACAGCCTGATGGAGAAAGACTCTTACCCCAGGTTCCTGAGGTCCAAAATGTACTTAGATTTGCTGTCCCAGAGCCAGAGGAGGCTCAGTTAGACCTCAGATGGGAACTCTTGGAAATCATCAGCTTTCCCCTCCCCTCGCTGCCAAGACCATATTCTAACGTGAAACGTCATAGGTGTTCAAAGTCGGTGGCATTTGGGGCGGGAGGCTGGGAGTGAGGAGGGAAGGAAGGGCCATTCCGAAGTGTGACCCAGCTGCCAAGGCGCGGACTCTTCCGATCGCCCACGTTTGTGTTTTGGTTAGCGGTAACACCCTGCTGCTGTTACCCTTCTCTGGGTCAGAAACTTGCCCTTCATAACGCCTTGGGTCATCTCCACGAGAAGGCAGATTCGCTGTGCTAGGCTAATCTGTAAATAATGCAAATGCAGTTTCCACCACCTCCACACCCTCCGGGGTTGGGATTCCCGACTCTCCACTTGTCCCTTACTCCTGGGAGGAGTAGACGCAAGACTCCGGCACTCACTTGTGACTTGCCGCCACAGTACAGTGGGCGGCCTCGGGCGCTGAGTCCTCACAGTTTAGGAGCGAGGTCTTTATGGAATCCCAGTTTGCTAGCACTGTCATTTGGAATCCCAGATTTGTAGCACCATTGACAGGTGACCTCGGGGAGAGGGCAAACTCCACGGAGTTGGCTGTCTCTTCCGTTTCCATCGGACAAGTATGAGAATCTGTGGACACTACCCATCTTAGCCTAGGAAATTCATAGGACTTCCTTACCTTTGTATTTCTAGGAAGGGTCTTGGGAGATCTCCTTCATAACTTCTGAGTGGAGCTGTCATTAAGAACGATACAGCTTGCAAATCTTCCTCAACTCTACCAAGAACTTCTCCAGAAGTTGAATGACCAGGGAATGTAGCACCAGTAGAGTTTTGTGCAATGGGGCTCCGTATAACCTGTCTGTTGCTTAATGTAGTCTCTGCCTTCGCCTCCCTGTGGCATCACACATCACCGATCTCTTAGGATGACAGACAGCTTGGCAAAGGGAGGTGAATTCCCATAGCATGACAGCTCTCCCAGTGCCTAATACTTCCCTGCCTCTCCCCTCCCCGCTTCCATGCAGGCCATGTCATTATGATGGGGGAGAAGGGGAATTTAGGCTCCAACTCTCTTTCCACTGTGCTTCCTGGGAGCATGCTTCCTTAGAAAGATCACTATTCTGGCGAATGAGAAACAGCTTTCTTCTTGGTCTCTGGTCTTTGGGACTGAACATGAAATAAGAGTCGTGGCTAAGAAGATCACTGTGAACATGTGTCGGTGGAGACCTTCCTAAAATGTTTTCACGGTACCCAGGGACTGCTGTTGGAAGTGTGTCAGGAAGTTATTCCTTGGAGGATGAATGAGCAGCATGGAATCTTCTCTAGCAACCTAGGAAAAAGCTGACATGGTCACAAGAGCAGTGTCAAAGGACTGGATCCTCAGCAGAGACACCAGGATGTGGAAGAGGAGCCCGGAAGACGCTGGTCTCCAGGTGAACTGATTCACAGAGAATGTGGTGGAGGTGCAGCTGGGATAATTTACAACCGCCGGATTTGGATTCATGGAAGATGTACACACCTTTCGGTTTGACTGATGAAACAGCACACAGTTAAGTGTAAGCTCTGGAGCGCAGGCGATGGAGAACCGGCTAAAGCACTCTCCTTTTGTGGGGTGCGAGGCCTTTTTAGATTATTCTGGGGTTCCAGGGTTTGCACTCCTGTCCAGTAACTTTGAGAATCACTTCCTTCCTTGGCTCCAGCCAGATAAAGCCAAGAAGGCCTTCGAATCCCACTAGTGTTAGTGCCCACTGCCCTGCCATGGCACACTGTCATCTGTGAGTAGGGTTGTCATGTCCATGTGACCCTCAAAGAGAGAGAAAGGACCTGCTTTCTAGGCCTCACGCTGAAGAGACCCGTGGAAGCTCACACTTAATAACTCCAAAGCCTCACACGCTGGTCCCAGTTAGATGAGATAGTATCTCCCCACCATGATAAAAAAAAATCATTCTTAGCTAAAGCTGCCAGAATTAATTTAATGATTAAATTCTCTAACAGGGTATTTTAAACACTGTTTACATATGAAATGTGCATCTTCTGCCAACTGTACTGTTGAATATGAGGTGCATATACACTGGGACTGCACAGGGTTATGGAAATGTGGACCGCCCTAGGAGGGGCCTGAAACCACTTCCACTATCCCACGGAGAAAGGTCTAAACAGAAGTGTGTGGTGACCTCATTTGGGGCCAGTGTTCTTGCCAACTGTTGGTGAAAGAAGGCTGCAGATGGTGGTGTCATGGCGCCCTGGTGACTCTATTCCACAATGAGAGGTGTGAAGGACCATGCCTGGGTGTCCTGAGTTTTGCAGCGAGACAAGGGCATGTGGGTGTGTGTCCGTGCACAGAGGGACACGGTAGCGCTCTCTATGGTACTGCTGTGGAGCATCTCTGTGTGTATGTGTGTGTAACAATCATGAACCCTGGAGTAGTGCACTGCAGACATGATCTTCCCACGGGGTGGCTTTCCTCACACCCCACACGCCCTGCTTCCCACAAAAGGCACAGAGCTCCCTCCTCTGATGCCCACTTTTAGGCACGTTGGTCATGCCAACCCAGATTTCGGTCTGTGATGAAACAAAGAGAAATGTTTACAACATCTAGAGCAATATCCAAGCATACCTCATCCCCGACCTTCCATGTCTCCCGGTCCTGCCCCCGCCCCCCTTTCCTCCTCCACACGCCTCATCCACCTTTCTAGCTTGGCATCCGGGTGCCGCTCCCATTTTACGTCTTCCTTTGCTCCTTGTGCCAGACTCGTGCTGACTGTCTTCTGGACCGGAAGCTTGCTCTGGGCTGGGCAGAGCCGTGGCTTTGAGATCTGCTCTCCATCTCTGAGTGGCCTTTTGGTCCCACTGGAGTGCTGGTATTTGGGGCCTGGTGTTAGATTTACCATTGCTTGTGGTGGTGGACTAAGCAGAGATAGTCATTGATAACCAGTTGCAGCCCCGGGTACCTCTGGGTTAAGGAGGGATCCTCAGGGGCAGTGTTTTTTATTAAACTTGAGTGTGCATGGGGACACCTCGAAAGCCTGTTCCAAATGCTAATTCCCAGGTTCTGCACCCAGAGATGCTGAGCCGATGGGCCTTTTCCAGCTTCTACGTGTGTGTAGTGACATCCAGACTTTGAGTAAAGATGGCCTAAGACAGTTGCTCTCAAACTTGGCTGCTCACCTGGGGACTATTAAAAACCCAGCTCTCTGGATCTCACCCTAGAAAAGCCAAATTGGAGCCCTTTGGTAGGGACCCAGGTGGCGGTCGTCTTAAAAGCTCCACAGGTGGTTCAGGTGTGCAGATGAGGTCAGGGAGCACTGGCTAAGGAGTGAGGGGGAACACGGCTGAGGGGCCAGGAGGGCCAGAGGCCACCCAGATGCAAAAAAGCACAACCAGCCAGAAACTGCCGGCTCTGGGGTTGGACGCTGGGCGTAGCTCTCTCAGTCTGACCCGCTCCTTTGAGGTCAAAGTGTTCTGGCCCGAGTACTTGCATCGTTTGGCAGCGGGCGTGCCAAGGATGGGGTACGGAAGGAGCACTTGACCAAGAGCTGCTTTGCCAAGGTTCCCGAGTCTTGTCCACAGTGCTTCCTCCAGGATCACCTCGTGACTGTGTCCCCGTTCGTCCTCATGCACCGCTGTGTTTGGCCATGCGTCAGGCCGGGCCTCTGTACCTGAGGCTGTGCAATAGGGTAGTTGGAACTCAGGTAGCGAGTGAAGAGTATCGTGGTAGTGATAATAGTAGTAACATGATTTCCAAATTTCTCAGCGGAGGGTGTCGCCTCCGGGGGAGTACCGAGATCTGGGAAGCTTTTCCCGGATCGCAGTGGGGTTTGGTCCCTGCTCCGAGCCCTCTCCTTTCCCTTTTGGTCCCAGGGTGGATGGGTAGCTGGCAAGCTGCTAGCTGGCTTTACTCTCTGGTGCTCTCTCCAGAACTTGCTGCTCCGATAAACCAAAGCTGTGAGAAGGCATCTGGCCTGGTGGCGGGGTCGGCCTCCCGTGGGGCCCAGGCACCTCTCCCTGGGCCCTGGACAGTGCAGCCGCTCTCTCTGTTGGGAGGGAAAGCAGGATGCGAATGTGCCGAGAGCTGGAGGAGGGTGGGAAGACTGAAGAGGAAGGGGCTAGCGTGGCATCTGCTCCTCCAGGTCCCAGAGGGGAAGGTGGCGCAGGCACATGTAGAGGCAGAATGGCCTCCCACCAACAAGAGTGTCCACTCCCGAGCCAGGCAGAGGAGCTGTGCTTTTTGGTCCTCGGTGTTCAACGTGCCACATGTCAGCCCTCTTTATATCTGCATCCCTCTGGGTTAAAACAGGACAAGTGGCAAAGTCACTCCTGCCATCGAGAACTTGTGCCACCAAGCCACTTGGCACGAGACTGTGGAGGAAGGAGCCAAGAGCAGAGATGTCTTCCTGTCCCTGTGGCCTCTCAGGACTCCGCGAGATGCTGTGGGCCGCCATGGGAAACTTCAGGATGGGGCCACTGGGTTTCCAAGGTTTGGGGTCCAGGCCCCCTCAATAAACTGTTCCTTTCTTGATTGTTACTCTCTTTGGACCCTTCTGCTCCCTTTCCTCTGCCAGGGACAGAAAAGGTGGCCAGCCTTCGAGCGCTCCAAGCGCGGGAGCATCGCTGGTCACTCGCCAGCGCGACGGATCTGTAGGAGTTTGTAGAAGCTCATTGCCATATAAGCCGCTTGGCTGACGGAGTCCTCGTTGAGTCGTTTCATTACCCTGTGAAGTGGAATAATGTCATTCACCTTTACTATAAACAAGGCTGTGAGAACATAATAAACAGAACCTGAACAAGCTGCCCTTCGCTCTCTGCCCACATTTCTGGCCGGCTGACTATGAGGAAACTTCACAGGACACGTGGCCGCACAAGGGGGGAGCACGCGGCCTCACCCTGTGGAGGCTGGCATGGGGCTGGCCACCAGGAAAAGCAGGGTGTGGGTGGGGACGGGATGAGCGTGGGGGCGGAGGGTGGCTTTGGGTTAGGAGTGGCTTTGAAACTGTAAAGTGCTCTACAAATGCCAGCTGGTATTTTTATTTGTACCACCTACCGCTTGAAAACGCAGGGAGAGAAAAGGCCGGGGAGGGTTTGTGTATTTGTTCAGCTGGAGCGATTTGAAAAATGCAGTGGGCTGATCTCGCCTATGGCCGCACCTCACTTTATACAATTGGCGTGTCCCCGAAAAGGATGTATTAGTCATCAAATCTTTCGCTGACTCTGGTGATCAGGTCCTGTGGAGGGGACTGAAGGAGAAAATGGCACAGTGTCTGCTGGTAAAACTCATTCTTCAGGTGGGGTGATAAGACACAGACAGACAAAAATCTTAATAATTTGAATAATTTAAAATGCACCCAGAGAAGGTCTTGTCTTTAAAAGAAAGCTGACTTTCTTCCAAGGTGAATCCTTTGCATTAAACAGGAAGCTTTTGTTCCCTGAATGATAACCCCCAGATTCCAGTTCTGTAGAGGGGCGATGGTGGCAGGTGGGGGCAGGCGGCCGGTGTTTGGGAAGGGACGCGGCTGGTTCCGCTCTGTCCAGCTTTGCTTTCCTGCATTGTTCCTCCCTTTGCCACCTGGGGTTTCTCACCCCCTGCCAGGGAAGAGCGGAGGGGCAGGAGGAGAGGTAAAGGGGCACGGGGTCATGCCTGGGGTAGAGGCCATCTGGGGCAGGCTGTGGACTCTGGGCCTGGGAGGACTCTGGTGGATCCTCCTTCCTCTGGCTGCGGCCTGCTTTTTCCTGGATCATGCCCCAGCTCCTCCCAGCTGCACATTGCTTGCTCTAGCAGTCCTCCCTCCTGGACGGGTGCTGGGATGAGCCCATGCCCATCTTTCCTCGGGAGGCCCACCTCTGGCCCCTTGGGAGCATTTAGGCTTTATTGACCACTGCAATTACAAGGCCACAGCTGCTCCCCTCTGCTTTGTAGCAGGGTCCCCAACCAGCCATGGCTCCCTGTACTGATTTCTCAGGCTGGAATCAGATACCATTTCCGGTCCTCAGGCATCAGGGGACACCTGCCAGGTTCTCCAAGGGACGGGGAACCTGCTCCCCTGGAGTGAGGTGAAAGGCAAGCAGCCGAACCCTCCTCCTTCCAGGCAGGTGGGGCTCACAGTACATGAACAGTTCCCACACAAGTTGTCACAAATTCTCTGCAGCCCCCGGTCTTGTCCTCTGTGGGACAGGTTTTTAGTGCCCTCTTCCTGGCTCTCTGTTCCTTTCCTGGAGCGTTTGCTTGGTGTGGAACCCGCTTTGGTATCTGAGCTCTTTCTCCTACACCCTGATGGAAAGCTCTCACACATGTAAGGCGCTTAGCACTAAGCCTGGCCTCTCACTAACACACAGCGCACGCAGAAAAAACAAGTTCTGTATCTACATGGACCAAGCAGGGCTGATGGCCAGAGGCAACAGAGGTCATTGAGATAATTCTCTCCTGTGTGTACCCTTCTGTTTTAGTCAGTTTTCTGCTGCTGTGACCAAAATACCAGACACAAGCAACACAGAAAAGGGAAAGTTCATTTGGCTCATGGTTTCAGAGGTATAGTCCATAGTCAGCCAGCTTCAAGGCAGATATCATGGCGGCAGGGCATGGTGGAGGAAACCTGAGAGAGAGAGAGAGAGAGACAAGAATTGACCAGGGACAGATATTGTACCCAAGGCCATACCCACAGTGACCTACCTCCTTTAGCCACACACTACCTGCCCAAGTTACCACACAGTAAATCCATTCAAATTATTAATCCCTTGGTGGATTTACTCAGCGATGAGATTAGAGCCCTGACTCCAGTATTTCACCTCTGAATATTGTTGCATTGTTACATGCTTTCAACACACAGACTTTTGGGAGTATATTCAAATCAAAGCCGTAACACCTTCTTAGCTGATGTTTGTTTTAGTCTGTTTGGGCTGCTATAACAAAGTACCATAGACTGGGTGGCTTATAAACAACAGAAATCTCTTTCTCATAGTTCTGAAGGCTGGAAGCCTGAGATCAGATGCCCACATGTCAGGCTCTGGTGAGGGCCTCTTCTGAATTACAGACTGCCTCCTTCTCATACCCTCACATAGTGGGGAAAGAGCAAGCTAGCTAGCTCTCTGTCCTCTTATACAAGGCACTAATCCCATTCATGAGGGCCCCACCCTCATGACCTAATCACCCCACAGACCCCACTTCCAGATACCATCACATTGGAATTAGGGCCTCAACACATGAATTTTGTGGAGGGAGCACAAAACCCAATTCTTTACAGGGGCTGTCCTGGTCCTTTATTCAGGATATGGAGGACAAGGCTCTGAAGGTTGGAAGACATGTTATAGGTTCCACCTGCCCTGTCCATTCCCCACTCCATAGGATAGTGGTGAGTCACAGTCCACTCCTAGATCACAGTGGCTGGACAGTTATAAGAACAGAAAAGCCACAGTCTGAGAGGACTCTGTCTGCCTACGGCTCCATGAGCACACTCTTCCTGATAGTTTGGGTTCTGACACTAAATTGTCTGGGTTGGAGTCCCAGCTTTAACCCTTACAAGTTGGGTGGGCCTGGGGAAGTTACTTCCCTGTGCCTCAGTTTCTCATTTCTCACACTAAAATAATAATAACAAGCGACCATTTTGGGCTGTTAAGTGCACTGAGTAGGTTGACATGGGGAGAGAGTGGCACACTGTGGGCACAGGGCGTGTGTGAAGCAGCATCTCCTGTCACACTGGAATCACCAGGGTGATGGAGTCAAGCCAGCACCTCCATTCGTAGCTTCTTGGATGAATGCAAAAGAAAACCACTGACAGCAAATGATATTTCAGGATCAACAACGCATCCCTCCCTGCTAAGGGCAGAGGCAGTGTCTACTTTGTTCTCGGCTCTGGCCCCTAAATATTGAAAGAATATTGAATCCACAAGAGTGTTTTGGGCACCTCTGATAGATTAGGCACTTGGGTAGATAGATGGGAGGTGGAGGCAAGAAATCTAAATCTGGGCCTTTGAAGAACTTCCTTCGATCTTATAAGAACTTACCACTTTACCAGCACCAGCACTTATCAAAGCAGTGGGATGGAAGACAAGTGGCTGCCTATTCACAGGCAGGAAAACCAATAGGAAATACTTGGGAGCCAGGAACGTTGCTGAGCGATTTAGGCGGACCCTTACAACAATTCTAGGAGGTTGGGCATTGGTCTGCCTGGGTTGCCAAAACAAAATAGCACAAACTGAGTAGCTTAAACAATGGAAATTTATCGTCTCACAGTTCTGGAACTGGGAGTCCAAGATCGAGGTGCCACCAGGGTTGGTTCCTTCTGAGGCCTTTCTGGTGGCCTCCTTGCTGTGTCCTCCCATGGTCTTTCCTTGTACCCTCAGGCTCTTGGTGTCTCTTCCTGTTTTACAAGGACACCAGTCATATTGGGTTAAAGCCTTTGCCCCACAGCCTCATTTTAACTTAACCATCTCTTTAAAGGGCCTATTCCCCAATTCTGAGGCACTAGGAGTTAGGATTCAACAGATAGATTTTTGAAGAATGCAATTCACCCCATAACAGGTAGATACTGTTATTAATCCCATTTACAAAAGAGGAAACTGAGGCACAGAGAGGTTAAATGGTATAGTCAAGGTCACACAAGGTGTAGCTGGAAGAACTGGGCTTGAGAACCCTGGTGCTGCAAATCCAGAGCCGGTCTCCCCGCATATGATGTGCTGGGGACTAGAGGGTTATGTGGGGGATGGCGTGGGCTGGAGGTGGTGCAGGGACATAGGTACTTGTGGAAGAGTTGGGGGTGCTGGAGCTAATCTGCTCATGGGATGGGGAGGGTGAGTAGACATCAGTGCAGGCCAAGGAGTAGAAATGGGGGTTAGTTTTCTCTTTTGCCTGCTCAGAAGTCCGGCCTCCTAGAGAAGCTGGTGGAAGATGATGGTGGTTGAAAGACAGGCGCCAACCCCCGCTCAAAGATGGATTGGCCAATTACGTGTCAAGCTGTTCCCTGGCAGTGAGAGCAGGCACAGTCCTCGGGTTTGTTTTGTTTCTGTCCTGCCCTTTATCCTCTTTCCATGAGGACGATCAGTCTGCCACAGCACAGCGCAAGCCAACATCCTTACAGCACATCGTTCTTTCTTGGGACGCTGAGTCACTGCCCTGCCCACAACCTGGGGACACGTATTGGCTCCATCTATTGCATCTACCATGGGAGAGCACATCTGTGGGGTGCAGGCTCCAGGCATGTCCTTCTGGAGGAGGGAGAAGTAGCCCCATCACCACAGGCACTAAGACCAGCCTAGCCAGCACTCAGAGGGGTTTGGGCTCTCTCCAGAGCCCCAAGGTGGGAAAGCACACAGGATTTAGATGCTAAGAGGCCAGAGACCAGGCACGTGACCCTGGGGAAGGACTTAGTCCCTCCTGGCTTCACTTGTCTTATTGACATTTCCAGGTGTGGTTGCTTCAGGGGTTAGAGATGATTCGTGCAAAGCACCTGGGGCAGGACTGGTATTGTGGAGAAGCTCGAAAAAACTGTAGCTCGAAGTGTTGGAGGTCCTGGCCCCAGGGCATAGACATCTCAGCATTAGGCCCCTCAACTGTGGCTGGGGTCAAACCTGTTCTGGGAAGCCGGCAATAGAAGATCTGCTGAGGTAGGTGAATGCAAGTGTGCTTGCAGAAAAACAGGCCCTCTGCCAGCTAGCACCGAGACCAGGGCTTTTCATCCAGGAGGGCGGTCTGCCCCGGCCAGAGCATCTGTACCACTCCTAAATAGAACAGGAGTCACTCACTGGTCACACAGTCTTTCAATGCAGCACACAACAATGCAAACAGATGAACTGAATGTTTGAGTTGGCAGAGTTTAAAAAACACAATCTTTGAGCCAAATCAACTGATCAGTCACTTTCGGCATGATCTTAACCAACTTAGCCCGGCATGACCAGAATTATACTTTGGACCTGTAGACCTTGGAGAAACACAGGAAACGGTGACGCGCACATCGATACTCAAGGTGCAGAGCCTGCGGGCGGCTTTGGAATGGATTGAAGTGGAGCCCGCTTTCACGACAGAATGGCTGCGTGTAGGTTTGCTGGGATGCTAAGGGAAATGATTTTAATCAAATGTTCTCAAAATGAAATCGTCGGGGTTTTCCAGTAAGGGCCTCATCAGGTCAGTTGTAAACAATAAGTGAGGATGATTGAAACCCACAACTCCTCAGAGCCTGATTAGCGGTGTCTTCCAGGAAATGGCAAGGAAGGGGTGAGGCCCGGGGAGCGGGTTCTTCTGGGACCTGGTGTATCAATCACATTCAAATCACAGCAGCCAGAGGAGAGGGCGCACGCGGGATCAGAGAAAACCGCTCTCCAGCGAGGCGGGGGTTGACCCCTAGGGAGGTGAACGCAGTTACAAGGAATCTCACCCGCACTTAGGGCCTGGTTGAAGGGAGGCAGGTCCTGTAGGGACCAGTCCCTGCTGGTGAGCAAATAAGTTTGCCTACCTGACTCAGAGGCTGCCATTGCTAAGATAAAGCAACCTGCAAAAGAATAGGGGAGAGAGAGCGTGTCGGTGGCCGGGGGAGCTGGGGACCCTGGCCCCTCTCCCTGGCAAATGGCCCTGTGCAGGCAGCTCCGCAGAGGGACTTGTCTCATCCAGGAGGGAACATTCTCACGCAGAGGGGCGACATCTGGCCTGCTCCGCGGCCACGGAGACAAGCTCGCTCTGTTGAGGGAGCAGCTGTTGGCCACCTGCTCACCAGCGTGGGCTAAATCCTCTTTTGGGCAGGCGTCGGGGAGCCTGGCTCTTAGAATAAAGCGCTGGAGGGACGGTGGAGACACGCCATGGCGTTTTCCATACCTCCTGCCTGGGTCATTAGCGTCTTGAGGTGAGCCCTGTGCGGTTGCCCAGGCGCCTGTCACGTGTCCCCTAGTTGCATCACCTCAGGTCCCACACACAGGGCCCCTCAGCATGCTGGCAGCTGTCCAGCCTGCTGGCCTTCTAGTCCCTCTCACACCTGCCCCTGCTCCGGCCTCCCTGCTGTGTCTGTCCCAGAGCCAGGCCAGCGGGCAGCAGGCTAGACAGCGCCTAGAGAGGCCTGGCACTTCCGAGGGACCTGGGACTTCAGCCTCCTGCCCTCGCCCCTCTACTAGGTTACCTGCAGCCTATCCTGCAGGCTGCTGAGCAGAGCCAGTCCCCTTGGGGTGTCCCTGTTTGTGTGTGTATGAGGGGGTGGGGGTAGAGGAGTGGAGAGATGCTCTCTAAAGCTGTAGAAGAAAACGCCGACGTGCACACACTTACCACCCATCAAGAGAGGAAGGAAACAGGCCAGAGGTGAGGGGGTTACACATTCTATAATCCTGAAGTTTGGGTAGAGAACTCGATGGGGGAGGGGCACCTCCAGTCCCCGAGGTAGGGGTCACTGGTCTTTATGAAGCACTTACTGCCTGCCTGTGTTTTATAAATATCGACATGTTTAATCTTCACCACAGTCCTACATAGCAGGTATTATGGTAAATGAGGCTCTGAAGGGTTACCTGACCCCCCAGGTTGTCCTGGGAGGAGAAGTATCTCTAGAAGAGAGTCCTGAGGAGTTCCCAGGAGAGTGGGACTTGATCAGGACTAGCGGGCTCCTGGACATACGTGATAGAAAAGAATTTCAGCACGTGTCAGTAGAGGCACAAAGATTTATTTAGGAAAGCATGGAGTAGACATTCAAGAGGGAATGCTGGCCATCTCAACACAGATGTGTTTTCAGGGTTCTGGGATCCTCTTTTAAAGGAAACTTGGTGAGGGTTGGGTATGGGAAGGTATGTAAGGATGACATCTCAAGACAGTTATGGTGGTCTGGTCGTTTTCAGTATCCTTAGGCTAATCTTGGTGTTCACTATCTCATCAATAGATGATGCACAGCTGTAATCCCAGTACTTGAGAGGCACACACAGAGGATCATAGGTTCAAGGCCAGTTTTAGTAACTTAGAGAGACTCCACCAACTTAGTAAGACCCTGTTTCAAACTAAAAAATAAAGTAGGGCTGTGTGTGTGTGTGTGTGTGTGTGTGTGTGTGTGTGTGTGTCCCAGAGCTAGAATGCCCCTAGGTTCAATCCCCAGTATAGATATAAAAAAATCTCTACTTAAATTATTTATTGGTGGGATAATTAACAGTGCACAGAGTAATTATCAGAAGTGAGCAAGTTCCCAGTAACTTTTAAGATTGCAAGTGAAGATTTGCAGATTTCCCAGAAATTTGGGAGTGATAGGACTGGAAAAGTATGCGGAACTTCTGAGTTAAGATTTTATTTCCTTCTTTATGTCTCTTTTCTACCTATCTGTTTTGTTTCTTTTGTCCTACCTCAAGGTGGATGCGGGATGATCCTGCAGGCTAGCGTGTGTGCCTTAGCATAACCCGGTGCTCTTGGCCTTGTCCTCTGCTGCCTACTGTGCCCATGCTTGCCTTCCTAAGAAAAGGCCCCTGGCCTGTCTAGACCACCTCTTCTACGAGGCAGCTGGACATTTCTTTAGCTTGGCATTTGTCGTTCATTCTCTCCCCCTCCTCTCTCTTTCTCTTTACCCAGAATATAAGCTTTCAGAGGGCAAGAGTCAAGTCTGCTCTGTCTTGGCCGGCACACCCGCATGCTCTGGGTTGATTGTGGTAACCCTGGGCAGTCCCTCCTTTGCAAAGATGATATCCCTCACTCTGTATCTGTAGGGCTTCAATATTAGGTGGTGTTCCCTGTTGGAACCTACACTCTCTAATCTCCCCTTAAACCTTCAGCAAACTCCACTGGAAGATAAAGGTGGGTGAGCGCAGGTCCATCACCTCGGGAAAGAGTGAAGCTCCTGCCCCTTAGCCTTGGAGGAGGGTTTTACAGGGGCTGCCATGACTTAAAGACGCACAGATCTGCGAGTCTGTAAGCCTGAGGGCAGTGGACAGCTGGTCCGCCCTGGGCATATTTGCCTGGCAATTCTAATTTTTATTTGAATGCCTATTTGCCCTGGCACTGACATCATGGTGCAGCTGTGGGTCTCATTTTCCTTTCCTGTTGCATGCACCGGGGTGGCCTGGGCTGGCACTCAGGGATGATTAAGTGGCTCTGCGGGTGGCCTCAACCTGGTTAGTGCTCATGCGTGGCTGGGGGTGGGGCAGGTGGGGTTGATGGGCAGAGTGGGAACAAGGGAGGCTCCTGCTTTGTGGCAATGTACTGTGGGGGAGGGGCGGGCCGCCGCTGAGCACCTCTTTTGGTGTGTGTGTGTTGGGGGGTGGTGGTGGCTGGGAGCAGCTGCTCCTGAAGCCCAGAAGGGTTTGTCCTTTCTGAAACAAAGTGCGCAGCCCTCAGGATTAGAGTGCCTTAGTGACTCTGTATCCAGAATCCAGGCCAGGCGTTCTCAGGACCCATGCAGGCAGCTTCCCAGGCCCAGCATCAGCCAAAGCACAAGAAAACAGGAATAGAAAGCGCCCGGCAACTCCAGCACATAGAGGTTCTCATCTGAAGAGAAGAATGATGTAAAGTAGGAAGACTTTGCTGTCACCCTGATTGTCCCCCATCCCCTGCTTTTCCCTCCTCTCTGTTCTTCATAGTCCTAGAGTCAAATCCACATCCTGGTTGTTTACTTGCTGTGTGATCTTGGATAGTGTCATTAACCTCTCCGAGCCTCAGTTTCCTCATCTGTAAAATGGACCTGGCAATTCCACTCCTGCATATATGAGTCTCAGAAGCATTCTTGCATGTGCACACCAGAAAATAGGTACAAGAGCACGCTTAGAAGCACTGTTAGTAATAAGAGAAGAGTAGGCACCACACAAAGGGCCCTTCCAAGAAGAATGGATAAATTATGGCATGTTCGCAGCAAGATCATATAGATGTGGAAATGAATGGACTACCGTGGCACTGTAGGATCCCTCTCTGAATCTTAGCAAAATAATGTGCGATGAAAATGAACGATGTATTTTAAGGTTTCCATAGGTTTGCAATAAAACTAAAAGACAGCAAGGAAATGATGGGAGATGGAGTTGGCTTGGGTAAGCAGAGGCAGGGGGAGGAGAGGGAAGGAAGGTATGAGTGGATATAACTTACTATCAATGCTCTCATTCTTAGGCTGCATGGAGTTTCAAGCCTGTTCATCACATCACTAAAACAGATGATTGGAAGAAAGAACAAATAAGTAATGGAGATCCATGCATGGACCAGTATGGATGAGATAAGATAAATCAAGAGTTACGAAGATTAATTCAATTTTGTACACTGAGGTCCATTCAAATATGATTTTAGGGGTTATAAAATTGTATTAAATGAGATGATATAAACCATTACCTCCTAAGGCACTATCTATTACCCAGTACGTGTTTAAGAAATAAATTCATCTCTCTGTCCTCCTAGTCAGACAGAGACCTTATCTAGGTCCCCAAAACTCAGGATTCTTCATGCTTTGATTCTTCAGGGCTGAATCCTAAGTCACTCACTAACTTCCTTTCTTCTGCCCTCCTTCCTTCTCTCTCCCCCCTCTCTCCTCTCCCCTTCCCAGAGCAAATAAAGCGTATCTTTTGTAGTCAGAGTTACATGACAACGACTATGAGAAGGTTCTGAGACTATTAAGTGCCCAGGACACCGCTATTTTCTTATATGCCCTGCCTTCTATCAGGGGATGAAAGAACAAGATGCAGCTCTTGAGCCCGGGGAGCCTCCGGTACTTCTGGAAGTCCACTGGCCAGTGAAATGGACACGTGACCATGCTGTTGGTGTTCGGAGGTCAAAGAGATGGAGGTGATTGTGATATTCTCGGCGGATGCTGGAGGAGGTGGGCTGAGGTTGCACCTGGAATGGCATCTGTGGGACTTGGACTTGTGAAACCTCGTTAGAATCGTGACCTTCCCTCCCATTCACTGGCTGTAGATGGGCCAGTTAGCCTCCGCCAGCCCTGCTTTCTGCATCTGAATGATGCAACTTGGAATATAAATTACACATAGGCACCGGTAACCCATACAGTGCTTGACACAGGGGGGGCATTCAGAATAGGTTCACGGTATCTGAATCCCATTCCCTCTCCAGATTGTACACTTCAGCCAGAGAGACTATGGCCTAATCCAGATTTGGCAGAAACGCATCAGTTTGAGTTCCAACACTGATTGACTAGTGATATAGAGAGGTGACATTTGTCATGGAAATGCAGACATTTGCTGGAAGCAGTTCCCTGCTTCCCGTCCATTCTCCCTGAGCCCCATATACATTGGACAAGACCCCACAAGTCACAGTACTGTGCCTCTTTTCTTAGCCTTTGTGTTAGGTGGAGCCAAGAGCAGGGGATAGCCAAGGCAGGCTAGAGGGGAAAGGTGCCAGCGAGAAGCAATTCTGGAGAGCTCTAACAGTGATGGAAATTGGGGGCCAGGTTTGGGTGTGTTGGTGATTTTACAACCAGTAGGACTTTTAAAAGTTTTTAGGCTTCTCTGAGAAAGTTACCGCCCTTTTCCTCCAAAAGTGACTTAGCTGGGCCCAGAAACATGATTCAGTCCAGATCTGTGAGACAGACAGGAAGCCTGGGGTGAACTCTGCTCGTAATTTCCAAAACAGAGATACACCGAACACCCAATACGCGCTGGGCATGGTACTAAGTTCCTACATACTTAAAAAAGTCCTCCACAGTATCTAATCGAATGTCCCCAAACACGCATTTTCTAGGTAAGAGACAGACTTGTGGCCGTCTTTTAAGTCAGATGGGGTTACCCAGAGATAAATAGTGAAACTGTGGGCGCAGAAACCAGGAGCGGGGGTGGAGGTGACTGAGGGAGGCGGGCATTGCTGACTGCCACAGACCGGAAGTGTGGGTGTCCTGTATCTCAGGTCACACTTGCCTGTCTAACTCAGAGGTGGGGGTGGCCTCAGTGGATGAGGACCAGACAGCAGTTCTGAGACCTGGGAGGGTGGCCCTCGAATGCCCCCACCTTCCTAGTTGGAAATATCTTTGCCATGACTGATCTTCCCACCCACCAGTCCTGCCACACCATGAGGTCAACACGGGGGGACTAATGTCTCTCACAGCCCAGCTGCATTGACCTTTGAGACAAAGCCTTACCCCGAAGGGTTAAAACTTAGATTTTTGAGCATTAGTCTGAATTGGGGGGACTTATAAGGGGACCTTTGGCTGCTCTGCTCATCACTCCAGGAGCCCAAATTCTGGCCTAGTTGAAAATGTGGCCCGCCTCCCCGTCTCCCCAACCTCCCATATATTTGATATTCTGGGGTATTTGCTTGTCTTTGTGAGTAGGGAGAGGCCTTTTTGCCTATAGAGCCTTTATTTTTCTTTAGATAAGATACATGAAAGTGTTTTATAAATAGTAAAGGTTATGTAAGTGTAAGGTAATGCGTTTCTTACTCTTTCCTATGGAGCGGCTCGGGCCAGGCCTCGGCTCTCCCTCCACTGGAGGTCTTTCTGCCTTCACCAGGGCCTGACCCAGATCAGGCGCCAGGAAGACTCCTTATGTAAGAGTTGGCTAAATTGAATACAGCTTCTCTTCCTGGTCCAAATTTGGTTTGATTTATTTCAATTAAAATATTTTACTAAGTGTTCACGACATGCCCAGGCACTACGCATGGCTGACGATACAAAGGAGGGTAATATAAGCATGGTTCCTGTCTTCAAGGAATTTATCGTTCAGTGGAGGTAGATTAAAAGAAAAAGAAGAAGAATGGAAATCTTTTTGTTAAGTGAAATTTTAGTTAAAACCCAGTATATAAAATGAAGAGGGGGCTGCTTTAGTTGAGTTGGAGAGAGAGGAAGGGAGAGGAGGAGGATATGGGGAAGGGGGTGGGGGTTCTGTTGGCTGGGTCTCACCCTTTCTCCTCAAGGCCCTTTCAGAGTTTCCCAGAGGCCAGATCAAAAAGCAATAATTTCTGTAAGGTTTCTGGAAGAACACAGGAGAATACTTTCATGATTCTGGGATGGCAAAGAATTTTTAGCACACAAAAAGCACTAAGTATAAAAGGAAAAAATGGATAAATTAGACTATTATCAAATTTTAAAGCTTCTGTTCATTAAATGACACTATTAAAATAAATAATGAAGCCAAACTGGGAAAAGATATTTGCATTATATATACCTGGCAATAGACTTGTATCCAGAACTCCTCCTACAATTCAATAGAAAACCAACAAGAAGCAATTTAAGACACTGATCAAAACACTTGAAAAAGTACTTCCTAAAATACTTGCATAAATGACCAATAACCTAAATTTAAATACTGGCCAATAATCATTAGAGAAATGCAAATCAAATCGTTTGTCAAAGTTTCTTTTGTAAACCAGGATTTGAAACAACCTTTTGCCCTTACCAGTTCCATGGATCCTTATAGTAGTCAGCTTTTCATTACTGTAACAAAATATCCGGGGTAATACATTTATAAAGAGAAAAGGTTATTTTGGCTTATGGTTCTGGAGGTTCTTGTCCAAGATTGGATGACCCCATTCTTTGCCTCTAGTGAGAGAAGCACATCATGGCCGGAATTTGTGGGGTGGAGCAAAACTGCTTATTTCAAAAACCAGGAAGCAAAAAAGAAAATCTGAGAGACTAGGGTCCCATAGTGCCCTTCAAGGGGACACCTTCAGTGACCTAAGACCTCCCACTAGGCCTTGTCTCTCAAAGGTCCCACCACCTCCAATACCACCATGCCGAGGACCAAGCTTTTAACACATAGAACTTTGGGGGACTCTCACCCAAACCACAGAAGAATCCCCCAGTGCATTTTTCTTCTTTAGTTATAACCTTTTTTCTCCTATCTACTCTCTGCCTCCAAATTATTTTTATCTGCAACACTAAAGCCACGAGGATACGGTTAGATTTCCATAGATGTCAACGGTTATGTAATTTTCCACTTATGGCCTTAGAGACCTCTTTTCTAAGTTCACAAATGACATATTAAAATTTCCCTTTGCCAGGGAGCAATCTCCCAGTGGGCCGCAGTGACTGCCCTCTGTAGGCACACAAACCCACGTTACTGTTAGTCTGGCACCACAGTGGTTCTCGCCGGCCCATAAACAGTTGCCTTTGAGGTATAAGTGACAGTCAGAAAGAGTGCTAAGAGACCCCTGTGCAGAGTGCTAAGAAGCTCTCCCAGGGACTAGGGGACGTTTGGAAAAATAAGGCCAAAACCCTCAGTGAGATTTCCACTATAAGCCCACTGGCTTGTGTAAAATGAACATTCTCATCACAAAAAGGGTTGGCAAGGATGCAGGATGCCGGAAATTCTTGCACCGTGCTGCTGTGAATGCAAAATGGCATGGAGCGCTTTAGAAAGCAGCTTGGCAGTTTCCTATAAAGCTAAATGTATCCCCACACTACGGCCCAGGGTCTGAAAACATATGTCCATGAAAAGACATGTCTGCAAATGTTCATAGCAGCTTTATTCACAGTAGGAAAGAACTTGAAACCACCCACACCCCACATGAGTAGGACAATGGAGAAGCAAATTGTGACCTGGTCATATCATGGAATACTACTTGGTAATTAAAAGGAATTTTCTACTGCTAAGTGTGCCAGCCCGGATGAGGGTAAAAAGCACGCTGAGGGTAAGAAGCCAGACACCAAAGGCTACATTCTGCATGATTTCACTGATGGGAAATTCTAGATCGGGCAAACTAATCTCTGGTTTAAAAAGAGCAGAAAGGTAGATGCGTGGTTGGGAATGGAGTGGGGTGGGATGGACGCTGGAAACTGTGGAAGTACAAGGGAACTATCTGGGCTGTTGGGAATGTTCCATATATTAATAGTGATGTGGAGTCCACGGGTGAATGCATTGGTCAGAATTCCTCAAGCTGAAATCGTTAAGATCTGAGCAATTTGCTCAATACAAAATGTTAGGCAGCGACATTCTGGAAAGATAAAACTGTGGCCAAGGAAAAGAGGCCAGCAGTTTCCGGGGGCTGCAGAGAGGGAAGGATGACTAGGCAGAGCGCAGAGGATTCTCAAGGCTGCGAGACCATATGATGCGATAATGGAGGCTACGTGTCATTAGGCATTGTGCAAGCCCATAGAACATATAGTACTAAGAGCGAACCCTAACTATGCCATGGACCGTGGATAGTAATAACGGGTCAATGTAGGTTCGTCAGTTGAAACACACGTACCACTCTGGTGGGGGAAGTTGATATAGATCATTCTATGCTCTATATACTGGGGGAGGAGGATCTCTGTACCTTCTGCTTGATTTTACTAAAAAAAGAAAATTCCTCTGAAAAAGTGTAATAAAAATGTTAGGCAAAGAAATCACTAGTTTCCACTTTCAAGAAGGAAGGGTCAAGAACTTTCTTGTGTCCTTTTCTCTTAAAAAGAACCTGCAAATAACTAGTAGAACAAGAAACAGCAAAATAAACATGAGCTCAATTGAAACTAGATAGCATCTGTAACCCACAGTGCTACAGAGACAGAAAGCAGCTGGAGGATTGACAGATGACTTTCCAGAAAGGACAGAAGCCAACTTTGAGCCCAGAGAGGGAGAGGCGGAGGGTGGGGTTGGTTGATTGACAAGAGGTGAGTTCAGTTGCCAGGAAGTCTTAGAGGAGTGAGCAGGAGGGCAGGCCAGGGGTGCTTCCATAAGACTGTTTGACCCTCCCCTCCTCTTCCCTAAGACACCATCTGTATGAACCCACAGACCCCTCTCTATTTACTTTTCCTCAAACCTGGACCCTGAAAAAGGCTTAGGGTTGTGAAATCCAACGCCAGGGATATCCACAGGCTACTTCTGTTTTCCCACTCTCTACAATACTTCCCTCACAGAGTGAGCTATTTGCTTGAATGGAGGAAAGTGGGAATTTTAGGTAGGAAAAAATATATTAATATTACCAAATGTCATCTAGCTACTTACACATACATGTGTATTAGACATTTTCTAGTGTTCTGCCTTATGTAGTATTTCCATCCTAAATGAATCTGCTAGGCAGTGCAGATGCTATTATTCTCTATCTTAATCATAAGGGAAGCCAAGGATCAGAAAGGTCAAGTGTCCTGGCCAAGGTCACATGTCACTGTTTAAACAGAACAATGGCGCTCGTCTCTTTAGTCAGAGATCAGTATTCTTGCACTATTTAGTGGTGACTGCTTACCATTCTTCAAAAACATGGGCCAACAGACAAGAGAGAAAGGAAGAGAGAGAGAGAGAGAGAGAGAGAGAGAGAGAGAGAATACACTGTATGACTCCATTTATATACAACTCTAAAAAAATGTAAGCTAATCTATAGTGACAGAAAGTAGACCAGTGTTTGCCTAGGGCTGGGAGAGGAAGCAGGATTACAAAAATGTAGGAGAGACTCTGGATAATGGATGGACCTGCTCATGGTTTGGGTTATGAAGATTTCTCTGATGTTTATTTATGTCAAAATTATCAAACGGTCTACTTTATTCACGTACAGCTTGTTGGATGCTGATTGTGCTGTAATGAAGCTATTTTAAAATATATGGGCACAGATGAATCCAGGGCTGGGAGTTTCTCCATTAGTGATTTCCACTGTTTTAACCTTTATAGAACATGCATCTTGCCGGGCGTGGTGGCACACACTTGTAATCCCAGTACTTGGGAGGCTGAGACAGGAAGATCATGGGTTTGCGGCCAGCTCAGCTACTTAGTGAGGCCCTCTGCAACTTAGTGAGACCCTGTTTCAAAATAAAGAATAAAAAATAGGGCTAGGGGTGTATCTCAGAGGTAGAATGCTCCTGGGTTCATTCCCCAGTACTGCAAAAAAAAAAAAAAATAGAACATGCACCTAGATGCTACACATACAGGGTAACGTAGAGCCTGCCTTCATGGGGATGTACTTGAAGAAGAGGACTTCCAAAAAGGGAAGTCAAGAGAGAAAACATTTACTGGGAATCTAACATACTATTTTTTGTGATGTTTACTAAACCCTGTGTGATGGATATTATCATCATATCAATTTCTCTGGAAAAGAAATTCTCAGCCCAGTAAGAGTGTTTGAAGGAGCCAATAACTCACGTCACCCTTTTTCTACCCAAATCCTGGGTTCTAAACCCTTTGACCCATGAGCCAGGCATCTGATAGTGAAAATGTCAGCTTTATTACTAACAAAAGCTTTGAGGGCTTGGCTGAGAGCCAAATGCTGCCAGATGGGTCTGCTAATGGGTTCCCCTGAATTCAACTTCACTCTCAAATTGCAGGCTCCCCCTCAAGTCCCACTAAACTTACCACAGAGTAGGAATTGTGGGCTTTCTGGGGGAGAGGCCACTCCCAAAGAGAAGTGGGCATATCTGGCTCCTTTTTCCAAACTCACCAGCCAGAAAGTTGCTACTTCCATGGGTAGGGCCGACTAAATTTGGGAGGAAAGTTGGGGGGAGGCTGGAGGTGTAACTTTAGGGTAGTCCTTTCACACAAAATTATGAGAATCAGAAAGAAGCATTCCCCTGACAGTAGGATTCAGAGCAGGGTCACATGGCCAAGCATTTACTCCATCAGGGAGTATCGTTCTGAAAGTTTTGTGCCAAAGAATTTATGTGCACTGAACCCTAAATCAAATGAAATAAATTAAATTTGATTTAAAGGAACCCAGTGGTGAACTTTTTGTTAATGAGATCGCTTTCTATATTCTTTCATTTATACAGTTTCACACACCTACTCTGCCTCGGGCGCTGAGCCCATCACCAGGCCGTGACTACGCGGTCCTCCCCAGCTACATCTAAGCTTCGTCTCTGGCCTCAACTTTCTTGGTCAGCGTTTTTCACTGGTTGATTCCTTTTGTGCCTTCTATTACCCACAAATAGGATTGCTACTTGTGGCCTCTGCCCATACACCCCATACCCTTGCCGTTACTTATACGAATCCCTATACTTGGAATCCAATTGAGTTAAGCAAAGCTTCTTGTGATCTGCTGTGTTAGGACTGGCAGCAGATCTACAGCAACACATAATATCCAGCTACTGCATGTCACAAAGCTTGGCCTTTAAATGTCTAAATCCTGTCTATCTTTCCAGGTCTACTTCTTCCACGAAGACTTAAGTTTCCAGCCAGCTGTGATCTCTGGTGTTTGCCTGTTGGAAGATTGGAGGGGTAGCACTGAATGGGACGTTTACCTCCTGACTGGGGACTCCTCAGCCACACCTAGATAATGAAGCTCAATGAGAGCACCCCATAATTCTGTGACTCGCTTCCATAGCCGGGTCCCTAAAAAGCGAATCTTGCATTCTTTCACTTAAAACTTTGCTGCCTAGCATGCAACGGGCAGGAAAAGACACGATCAATGGTTGGCAAAGGTCACCACTTGCTTGGCATGTCGCTGCTCCTTGCCTGGTTCCCTCCCCTTCCAATTCACCTTTGCCTCACTGGCAAACAAAGACGTTCCAGTTGCCATGGCGATTGGTCCTCTCCATCCTCCCCTGTGCTGTGCTCCTGCCACAGACTCTGCACTTTTCGCTTGAATGAGCCCCAGCCACAGATGCCTAGGACCTCACCTCTTCCATCCATCCTTTCATCCCATCCCGTAATCCAAGTCCATCACCAGCAAACCGAAGCTGCTCGGTCCTGGCCCTGGAGCCATATTACATTTTGATGCAACCCTAGGGGTTCCTTTGGGTTTTAACAGGTTTAGACTTAGCAAATGTCTCAGCAGACCAGGGAACATGGCCCTATTTTTTTCTTCTGTCTGAACAGGAGTGAGGAATGGGGCAGGCCCCTCTATTATTAGAGAAATCTTGGCTTGCACAAAAATTCATCTCAAAGCAGTATTAATAAAAAGGGGTTTGGGAAAAGAATGCTGGAACATCCCATGGAAACTGGACAGGGATGCAGCCCAGCTGGGATCAGAAACATTGAGCAGAGCCCTTATTCCCTCCCCTCCTGGTTTCTTTCTGTGCACGTACTGCACCCTTCTCTTCTTGCAGATGATTTCTATTTCCCAGTTCACATGGCAAAAAGTGGCCAATAGCTCCCATGTTTACATATCAGTCCTAGCTCAAAGATGTCAAGAGGGAGACCATTTGGGCTCTCAGTCTCAGGTTCCAAATTCCCAGACTGACTGGCCCAGGTTCACCTGGATGTACTCATTTTGGTCAAGGAGGTAAGGTTTCGCTGTCAGAACACGCAGCTTCTGCGGCAACCATGTGGGAGCAGGAAGGGAAAGAGAAGTTCCTAAAGAGAAGGGCACTGAGGTCACAATTCAATAGGTAGCTCCCAGACCTCACTTATCAACAGCCACCTACTCTAGAAAGCTGGTCCCTTCCTATTCTGCATCCAGCTGCCTGGACTCTACTGCTAGTGTAGTGCAATAAATATAGTAAATACATGCCTATTAATGGGTGTATCTTCTTCTCCACTCCCCATCCCCCATGAGCACCCAAAGGACAGGGACATGCTTAGACCCATGTGTACCCCCAGTGCTTATCTAGTGCTTGCAATCTGCAAATTTTTTTCCTGATTTAGTGGATTTAGCAGACATGGAGTGATTATGATACTTGCATGTACCAGGAATTGTTTTGGGCGCTTTACATGTTAATTCATTTAATCCTTGAAATAACTCTAGGAGGTAGGAACCTGTGAAGAGACTTAGGAGCCTCAGTAACTTGCCCAGAATCACACAGCTTGTAGGTGACAGAGCCAGGATCCAAACCCAGGCTGTCTGCACTCAGGTCCCCGCTGCTGGCCAGTAGACTCTACTGACTGTCCACTGGTGTTTGGTGAGTTTCTGCCTGGCTCCTCAGGTTTTGCCAAGGGAGCCACATCTGTGTATGGCACTGGGAGCAGTGGCCCTGAATAAGGAGGGGAAGCAGAAGTCGGGAAATACTTGGCCTTCCCCCTCGCTGAAATTGGTTACTCTCTCTCTTATGCCCACACCTTACCTGTGCACAGGTAGCACCTAGAACTCCTTCCCTCACTGATCTGTTTATGTGGCTTTTTCAAATATATAAAAGCAGGGTTCTATTCAAATATTTACCTAATATATTTTTTTGGGGGGGAACTGGGGATTGGACCCAGGGTCATTCTACCTCCAAGCTATACCCCCAGCCCTATTTTTTTTATTCTTTATTTTGAAACAGGGTCTCACTAAGTTGCGGAGGGCCTCACTAAGTATCTGAGGCTGGCTGCAAACCTGGATCCTCCTGTCTCAGCCTCCCAAGTACTAGGATTACAAGCGTGAGCCACCACACCCGGCTCTAATGTACTTTTTATTGCCAGAGCTGGTATGGTGGTGCACATCTGTAATTCCAGCTATTTGGGGAGACTGAGGCAAGAGGATTGCAAGTTTGAGGCTAGCAGGGGTAACTTAGCAAGATACTGACTCAAAATAAAATAAGAAAGGCTGGGGATATATATCAATGATAGAGCACTTGTCTAGCATGCATGAGGTTCTGGGTTCAATTCCCAGTACTCCAAAAAAGAAAAAAAAATATTGCTGGGCAATTAGTTTTACGTTATATATATACACATACATACATACATATATTTAAGTTATACACATATATATTTAAGTTATATATATGTATATATAATTAAAAATTAGGTACCTCTCATTCCCCTCCCCTCTGTCTCACCTCCAGAGAAAAGCACTTTAGACTCTAAGTTACTCATCTTGTATCTTCTCTGTACTTCTAACTCAGAGGTTGCAGCTCTCTCTTGATTCATCAACTTCAGACATTAGTTACTGAACTCCTATTGTGGTAAAGAGAATTTTAAACTCATGTACATTCCTGTCTTCTCTTCTTCTGGCTTACTGGCCCCTCCCTTTTTGGTTAGCAAAGCTTTTGTTACCATAATCGTAGGGATTCAGTTTCACCTGACAACAGCCATCTTGGTTGCAACTGCCTTCTTGCCCACCCGTGACCCTGGCACACATTCCAAACCCTACAGGACAAATCAAGTCATTAAGATAGCCGAGTGTGAGTGTGTTGTGTTGGTCACAGAGGCCCCAGATTGTTTCTTAACTGACATTTGACGTGTTAATGGTTTTTGAGCAAGCCCAAGTACACTCTGGTTGGCTGTGTCCTGCCTTTACCTTGCTCAGCGTAGAAACCCCTTCCTCCTCCGCGGGGTGCAGGATCCTCCTGTTTTGCTGATACCTAAGACACCCTTCTGTCCACAAATCCCTAATAAATTGCACTTCGTGCAATCCTGGATTTGTCTGCCTCTTTCTTGGGTTTCTCAACACTGTTCACCTTTGGCAACCGATTTTCCTATGCCCTGTTTTTCTGAAATAATGATTGTATAAATACTGTTTACTATTAAGCCAATTCTAATTACATACCCACTCTTGCACCATTAGTTTGTTTTTCCTGGAGTTAATAATTGCCTCTTTTTTCTTTGTTTAGTTTTCTATCAACACTTCAGTCTTCCTACATGCTCCTGTGACCCTGTGAAACCTGCTCAATAATACTGCCACATTGCCAGCCTGTCAGAGATATAGTTTCCTTCTCAGATGTCTACCCTGGAGCCCTCTGACCCCATATTCAGAATCGATTGCTCTCCTAGTCTGCTGTCTAGCTATTTTCCTGCCCTCTCCTCTGCTGACTCCCTGAGAATTTTCTTCATCTTTCTCCTGAATCCTCTCTTCTGCCTCATATTCTTTCTTGTTTATGTGGCCTTATTTCAACAGAGCATATTTTCTAACGTGGCTTTCTAAGAAAGAGTGTACGAGAGATAACTTATCTTGAGACTTTTCTACTAAAAATCTTCATTCTCTGCTTACCCTTGATTTGTGATACACACATATCCATGTTTATAGTAGCACAATTCACAATAGCCAAATTATGGAACCAACTTAGGTGTCCATCAACAGATGAATGGATTACAAAATTATGGGATATACACTCAATGGGATTCTACTCAGCAATAAAAAAGAACAAAATTACGTCATTTGCAGGAAAACGGATGGACTTGAAGAACATTATGTTAAGTGAGATTAGCCAGCCACAGAAAGTGAAGGGTCATATGTTTTCTCTCATATGTGGAAGCTAGGGAGTAATCAGGATACAGGAGGGACTTTAGATAATGGAGGAGAAACTTCAGTGGAGCGATGGAGGGGGTCTAGGGGAGGGAGAATGAATGAAGGAAACACCTCCATTGACATTATGTACATATGTGAAATTACCAATGCCAATCTCAATGTCATGTATGGGGAAGGGGAGGAAAGGGGAGGGATGGGGAGGGAGTGGGGGGTGGGGGTGGGAAGGGGGGGTGGGGGAAGCTCACCAGGTGCTGTGTGCATGTATGTCCCTATCACTCTGAACTTCATTATAATGTGAGACTACAATGCACCAACGAAAGTATATTTAAAAATATGTAAACAAAAAGAAAAAGAAAAAAAGAATTTCAGGTCAAAAACACTTTTCATGGAGAACTTTGGAGACGTTACTGCTCGTTGTCTTCTGTTTTTGGTGTTGCTGTCGAGAAGACTGATAGATGCTGATTCCCATTTATTTCTGATCTGTTCCCCAGTTCCCCTCACTTTCCCCCTGACCTCTCAACTTTTAGATCTCCTTTGTATCCCAGGATTATGAATTTATTATGATGTAGGAGCCTTACATTTAGTGTGAGCGCATAGTAGGCCTCGTCAGCCTGGAGACGGACACTTTGAGGACAGTTTGCGTGTGTCATTTCTTTGGTAATTTCCTCCCCACTGTTTTTCCTTTCTGGCATTCTTATTAGAAATGAGACTTCTTGGCTTTATCCTCTAATTTTCTTATTCTTTCCTATTTGTCCCTTCCTTTATCTGTTTTTTTTTCCAACATCCTGAAGAATTTTCTCAACATTACCTTCTAATACTATTAATTTTTTTCTTTTGGTATCATATTTATTCTACTATTTTTTTTCTTTTGGTATCATATTTTAAATTTCTAATAGCTTGTAGTTTTTCTCTGGTTCCCTAGAAAACAATATTCTGTTCTAGTTTCAAAGATGTGCTATTTCCTCTAATTTTTCTGAGGAATCTAATGATGAGTTTTGTTTTGTTTTAGTTTGTTTACTTCTTAATTTCAATTTCAATTCCATTTCATTTAATAATTTTTTTTTTTTTTGCAGTGCTGGAAATGGGACCCAGGGCCTTGTGCATGCTAGGCGAGTGCTTTGCCACCGAGCTACGTCCCCACTCCAATATGCTTGCCTCTGTTCTCTGTCCCCTGCATTGTTTGTTTCTAGTAAGTCCCTCTTTTGTTCGTTTGAGCCTCTTTCTTTCAGGTTTGCGGCTACACTCTAAGGTCTGGGGGTCCTTGGCTGTTCGCTCATATTCAAGAGCAAGGCAGCAAGAATGCGCCGAGAGCTCCGTGCTAACCGGAGGGACTTGGGAGCAGCCGGCTGTTGTTTTCTCCCCGGGGAATCCCAAATGTCCGCATCTGTAAGTCTCTTCTCTGAAGTGATTCTATCTCTTCCTTGGATGGTGGGAAGGAATAAATGGTTTCCAGGTTATCAAAGCAGAGGGGCCCAGGATCTGTTTTCTAGGGTGTTTCAGGGAGCCAGCAAAACCCTAGGGAAGAATGGTTGGGAGGTCAAAGGTCTTTCTGTAGACAGTGCTGCAAAAGTTTCCTACTGACCGAGGGAAGTAACGAGGCATCAGTAGCCACTGGACCTAAGGGACTTTTAGACAGGGACGGGCTGTCGCAGCAAAAGCCTGGGTGGATGGAAGACCAAAGACCATAGGGCCATTCAGGCCTGCTCCTCAATGCTTGGCATTAGACAAGGCCCCGTGACCCTGGTGCCATTCAGAGAGAGGTGTCGGGGGAAGGTCTGATGTCCTTAATTATTTATTTGCTTCTCTAGCAATCCGAGGAATGAGTGCTCTCATTGAGAAATTAGGGTAAGCTAAGGGAAGCAGCAGCAGTTTGTGGACTGAGATTCACAACTGGCATATGCACATTTGCATATAAACTAATGCCAAATACATAAAATAATAATGACATGAAAGAAATTGCTAGGCCCTAAATGAGGAGTTCTGGATCGGCTTCTGCCCACAGCCTCTGCCTTCCTGGTCTAGTCCATATACATCGCTGGAGGAGGCTACAGAGTCAGGGATTCACCAGCCCTCCAATAGGAAGTCACATGAATGAAGCTGAAACGCTGATGTTTGGGGGGAGAATTTTCGCAGTTCCGTTTAGGAATCGCACACCTGTGCTCATACATGTGAATGTGCACACACACAGGAACTGGGTTTCTAATTCAAGTCATCTGAGAGAGATGGAAAATCGGGACTCACTTTCAACCTGCCCCCTGCCCAGGGGTCTCCAGGCAAGGCCCCACTCTCCTGGAGATGTCATCACAATCCCAAACAGGTATTGGAGGGCAGGTGTCTGATGCTTCCAGAAAAGCAGAGTGGAAAAGAGAGAGTGGAGGCAGGGAGGCAGCCAGCAGGAGGTCGATGGCACTGGACACTCTCCGGAGCCCAGACGTGAAGCAGCCCTCTGTCCCCTCCTCCGTCTCCCTCAGCGCTCCAGTGCTGAGGCAATGTGTCACCATATTTTCAGCAGTTCTGCTAAATTGTGTCTCAGAGACGCGGAAGACGAATCTCCAGAGGTTTGCGTGTTTGATTCACACCTCCAACAGCAGCTGTCTGCTGCCAGGGGAAACACTTCCGCATGAATTTCCAGCAGCAGCCGGGGACAGAGACTCCAGCCTTACAGCCATTTTGCTGACTTCAGGTTCAGGTTGTGGAAAAAGTGTGGATGATGTAGTGCCAACCCTCCTTGCGAGGAGGGACCCAGGTACTGGCCCAAGGGAGGGCACTTAGCCAGAGATGGCGGCAGCCTCGCCATCATACCAGAGGCGAGAGTGCTCTCTACAGGTGCATGCGATTGCATCCTAATAATACCTGTGCTCCTCCCAAGGGCCTTGACGAGAAAGCCTCATGAAAATTTCAAGGCGGCCTCATGAAAGATACAGCGTTTTATTTATTTATTTATTTTTGGTAGTGGGGATTGAACCCAGGGGCATTCTACCTCTGAGCTATACCCCAGCTCTTTTTATTTTGAAACAGGTTCTCGCTAAGTGGCTGAGGGTCTCACCAAGTTGCGATGCTCCTGTCTCAGCCTCCTAAGCACTGGGATTACATGCATGTGCCACTGTGACTGGCCCCATGAAAAGACTCTAGGCTCTATGGTACAAAGAGAGAAACTGAGCCCTAAAATGTTGGCCACATAGCTCACGTAGTAATAGAAAGGTCCAGAAGTCTGTGTTCATTCTCACCACATCTCTCTTTTTCTTTCCATTCGCTCTGACCAAATTTACCCATTTTAAAGTGCCGACTTATTACTAGATAGCTGAGTCTATACATGCACCCTGATGAATAAAAACCAAGAAGAAAAGATCAATTCACAATATAAATGTTTTAGGGAATGAGCCGTCTTATCAAGTACAATTTTTTCGCTTTATGAAATGATTTCCCCTGGGAGTCCATTAACGGTGTGCTCTCCTGGGACATTTAAATATTGCCTTATAGATCTTTGCAGGCTGAGCAACGCAGGGAAGGGAGGGTGCGCGCTGGAACTTTAAGCTGGCACACCCAGTTGTCACTGAAGAGTCGAGAGCCGCTGGAGATTAAGCACAGTTTCTGGAATGATGGGGTCAGCTCATGAGCATAGAACCAATTCACATTTATGCAACTCCTGTGCAGCACTGGGAATTGTGTTTGGTGTAGAGCAAGCTCTGCCTGTAACACTGTAAACCTGGAAGTGTAGAACCCCAGAAGACCTTTAGGGAGGCTTCGTGAGCTCACACCCGTGGGTGGAGGGGGTCCGCCAGGCTCTTTGGGGCTCACCTACTCCCAAGGCCAGGGCACCTGCAGTAGGCAGAGTTTCAGGAGGTAACTGGCGGGTGGGGGCTGCAGAGTCTGTGGCCCTAAACCCAGATGCAGCGGACTGTCCTTTCCTCCTGTGTGTCATGCCAGGAATCTGGGAGAGGGAGGGAGTACTTCTGTGCTGGTAATTTGCCCACCTGTCCCGTCAACCCCTAGGGAGGCAGCATGTTCACCCGAGAGCACAGCAAACCTGAGTTGAAATGCCGGCTCTGCCACTCAGGCAGAGAGCCGGACAGGATGCCCATCCTCCATAAGCTTTAAGTTCTACATCTGAAGATGGAGAGTCCTTTCCTTGCAAAGGGGTAGGTATGATGGCTATGAGGGATTTGTGTGTAATAGGCATTCAAAATTAGTAGCTATTATTTTTATTTCAAGAGAGGCTGAAATTCTCTGAAAGAGAAGAAGCTGCATCCGTCAAAATGGGCTGTATTGGGGAAAGGGCGCTTCAATAAAGAATAGATGGATATAGCTGGGCACGGTGCATACTTGTAATCCCAGTACTTGGGAGGCTGAGACAGGAGGATCAAAGGTTTGCAGCCAGCCTCACCAACTTAGGGAGGCTCTCAGCAATTTACTGAGACCCTGTTTGCAAATAAAAATAGGGCTAGGGGTGTAGCTTGGAGGTAGAATGCCCTGGGTTCAACCTCTAGCTCCAAAAAAAGAAAAGAAAAATAAAGAGTAGATGGATTATCAGTACCCTCTACCCCCTGCCATCACCCCCAACCTGTCCTATGTCCAGGTCTGATGCTCAGCAGACTGGGAACAGGGCCCACAGCTGCCAGGCTGTAGCTTGGCTTGGAACTTTGGTCAGGAGCACCAGGTGGCAGTCAGGCATACCCCTGTTTGCAAATAAAAATTTGCAAACAGGAGTATGCTCTGGGACTGTGAGTCAGGAGATGATGATGCAAAGAAATGGGGTGGTGGCGAATCCACTTCGGGGGCAGGGGCGGCAGTGCCAGCAGGGCTGTCTGGGGTTTCCCACATGGGCTGTGGAGTAGGCCGAGATATCTAGACCTCAGCCTAGCACCCATTGGGCCCTCATCGAAGTGGCATTGGGGAGGGATTTGGAGCTACTATAAGCCCCCCTTTGTTCTCATCTGTGTTCTGAGATACTCCACCAAATTCTGTGGGTCACTCTAAACTCCTTACAATAATTTTGTTGTTGTTCTCTTTCAATTAGAGAAAGTTCATTTCTTCCCTTGACAATAGAAACTTGGTCAGTACCCTTCCCAAACCATCTTACTCAATGTGGTTCTTTTTTACTCTCTACTTTCTTTATGGCATTAATCACTGTTAGTAGTATTTTACCCACTCTATACTCGCTTATCATCTATGTACCCTTCCAGAAGCTGAGCCAACCCAGGGGTCTGTTTCTTTACCACGAGCATCCACCGACGCCCCTAAAAGCGGCTGGGCGTGGTGTGGTTGCTAAGCCCACAGGTGCTGCAGCCACACTGGCTGGTTTTGGAGCCTGGCTCTGCTGCTGTGGACCTCCGTGTGTCTACGCTTCAGCAAAGCAGGGATGACAGCAGTTCCTGTCTAGTATATAGGAGGACGGCCCGACATGTAGTGGTGATGAATGAATAGATTTAGAAATTTAGATGAGCCAGGCATGTGATCCCAGTACTTGGGAGTCTGAGCCAGGATGATTGTAGGTTCAAGGTCAGCCTCAGCAACTTAGTGAGATCCTGTTTCAAAATAAAAAAGGCTGGGGTGTAGCTTGGAGGTAGACTGCCCCTGGGTTCAATCTCCAGTACAAAAAAGAAAGAAAGAAAAGAAAAAGAAAGAAAGAAAGAAAGAAAGAAAGAAAGAAGAAAGAAAGAAAGAGAAAGAAAGAAATTCAGATGAGAATAACAGCTGTTTTTCAGGATTTTAGGAGCTTTCCCATCACCCCACCTCCCACACTTTGTATGACCCTGTCCCTCGGGTCAGGCTGGAATCCTGCCAGGTTGGAACTTGGATGTGTCAGATCCACTCTTCGAGGCACTCTGGCCTGAGTGTGCTTCTTGCCGCCTCTTTTGTTATGTAAGCATCCCAAGTCGGGTCCTCGGAGCCTGGGAAGTCAGGCTTCTCTGAACCCACTGAGTCATGGGCCCTCCCCCGTGGCCTCTTGCTGTGTGCACAGTCAGCTCTGGCCAGTGGGACCGACACTGCTTCCAGGAAAAGCTGCTCCTTAGGGCCGCCCAGGCGGAGCGCACAGGGTCACGGGCCGCGCATCTCACCCCGCACTGCTGCAGACAGCAGCCAACCCGGATGCCGAGTTCCTGGACGCTGGCCCTTCAACAGAGGCCTGCTCTCCTTTTCCCTTGGCCTCCACTTTTCCCCAGCGAAGGGCCGGGGGCCACGCGAGCCCAGCCGGCAAGTCCGGCAATTCCGCTGATGGTGTAATCCGGCCCCGGGGTCTATTTTATCTGCAGCTCTATTTTAGGATTCCCAGTCTTGTCTGCTTCCCAGCAGTTGTCACTGGGTCAGGGGAAAGGGAAAACGGGGGATGGGAGCCCAGGAGGCCCGAGCCACAGGCGGACATCACTTCCAGCTGGGTGGAAATTCCCATCCTTCATAGAAGTGAAGTGTGCCCTTCCCTCTCCAAGTGACTCAGAATTCCTCACTACTCAGGACAAAGGCTTGCTCGCTTTAATCACAAAAATCAGGACAGTGCGCGCGTTCCTATAACATCTGAGACTTCGCGGGGCACTTTCAACTACTTTCCTCCATTTCCTGGGTGAGACAGACATTATTACTTCCCGTATACAAGTGAGAAAACTGAAGCACAGAGAGGTTAGTGATTACACAGAGTCACACAGCTGGTTAATCATAGAGCCGGGCACAGAAGCTTGATCTCCCGAGTTTTAAATTATGTTCTGTCATTCTGTAAACAGCAATTTGCCATCTTTCTTCTGTGCCATGGGGACTCTTCCGTGCTCAGGGGCATGTGTGTTCTGGGGAATGAAGCCGCCAGGGGCTGCTGTATGGCATTTCTGGCTCATTTCTCCCCAGGGACAGCCTCATTACAGAGGACATTCATTCATGCAAATCAACAGCTACTGAGCGCCTACTGTGTGCAGCTACCATGCTTTGCACAACCTATGGGAGAATGTTTCTAAGCACACAATTACAATAAAGCATGATAAAGTTGTGGGCAAATACACAATATTAGGGAAACAGAGAAAGAGGTCATTTGCATTTGGGGGAGGCAAGAAGGAATCTTCAAAAGCTTTTCCTCCAGCTTTATATTAAACATTTTCAAGCATACAGAATAGTGGAGCAAAGGTTACAATGACTACCACCTCCGTTCATCCACTGTTAGCATTTACTGTATTGGCTTTATCTGTCTTGATCTATAGAAAAGGTAGATATAGACAGATAGGTATGCACACGTACAGGGAGACCTGCAGCTGAAGCACTTGAAAGGAATGAGGGATGTCATGAAACTCACTCCTGAACATTCCAACATTCACCTCCTAAGAATGAGGGCATTCAAAGAGGTGGATTTTGAGTTGGGTCTTGTCAGATGAATAGGAGTTTGTTGGACAAAAGGAGAGGGTGGCTCCAGGTAGTGGCAATGATGTGTACAAAAGGACACGGGTCAGCCAGGCGTGGTGGCGTACGCTTGTAATCCCAGTACTTGGGAGGCTGAGACAGGAGGATCGTAAGTTTGAGGACAGCCTCAGCAAGTAGTGAGACTCTCATCATCCTAGTGAGACCCTGTTTTAAAATAAAAAATATTAAATAGGGCTGGGGGTGTAGCTGGAAGATAGAATGCCCCTGGGTTCAATCCCCAGTACTGAAAAAAAAAAAAAAAGACACGGGTAAACAGCATGGAGTGGTTAGGGGGAAAACTTGCTGAGCATGACCAGACATGGGGCTGGGGAGCTCTGGAAGAGGAGCCTGGAGCAGCTAATTGGACAAAGGAACTGGAAGGTCCAGACAAGGAATTTCAGCGGCCCCTGGGGAGGTGGGAGGTGTGGGAGGCTTTGAAAGAGGGGATGACACGCTCTGATTTATCTCTCTCTGGCACCAGGTGAGTGGGATGGGGAAAACAAGAAGCCAGGTTAGGATGCTAGAGGGTGAGAACCGTGTAAGTGGATGGGGGGGACCATGGCAGAGACCAGTTTAGCTTAGTGAGAACTTGGAGGCTGATTGGAAGCAGCAGGAAGGGGAGTGAGGGACATCTGCAGTGAGTGAGATTTCTTTCTAACGCAATCGAACGGATGCACTAATGCCCTTAATGAATGCCACTAATCGAGTGTGGTGGTGTGTACAAGACATTGAATTAATGGAGACAAGTTAAGCATGAAGACACCTAATTTGCAGGTGGAGGTATGGGTCTGAAATGCTAGTAGGGACCGGAGAGAGAGGTTTGGGGATCATCTGCATATGGATTGTAGTTGAAGCAAAAGCAACTGACTCTGGCGGGCGTTGTGGGAGGCGTGGTGGTGCACACCTGTAATCCTAATACTTGGTAGGCTGAGATAGGAGGATCCCAGGTTCAAGGCCAGCCTCAGCAACCTAGGGAGACCCTGTTTCAAAACAAACAAAAAGTTATTTAAAAAGGGCTGGGGGTGTAGCTTGGAGTTAAAATCCCTCTGGGTTCAATCCCCAGTACCACAGAAGAAAGAGAAAGAGAGAGAGAGTTCACGACATAGCCCTGGAGCTGCCCTGTCGGTGGGAGAAGGGCCAGGTGACCCAGCCTCCTTGGCAGTTTTTGCCGTGAGCACCAGATGAAATTCCAAACTCCGGGTTAGCGCTTCGTGCTTGCTGGATAAGCGGAAGTACCATGGTTAGAGTGGACGATGTTCTAGATGAAGTGACAGGGTCAGTCCTTGGTAAACCGCACCTAAGAAGCTGAAAGTCCTCTTCTTCTGCTCCCCCTAGCCCCTCTCAAGAAGTGAAGACCAGGTTGAACTAACAAAGAAGATATTCACCTCATGAGCCCTTGGGCAGCTCAGGGCTGGAAAGAACTTTCTGTGATACTGGGAGATGGGGTCGGGGCAGTCTGCAGAGCCAGTAGTAGCTGCATGGGTGCTGCAGAAAGAGGACCCAGGATCAATCATGGCTCCATCCTTCTGTCTCCTCCTCAATTAACCACTCCATGCCTCAGTTTCCCCCTCTGTAAAATGACAGAGTCCCTTCTTCAGCAAGGATGAAATGAGTTCAGGACGATGATAACCATAAACGTAGACAGCACAGAGTATGCTCACTAAATGTTCTCATCCGTCATTGCTATGACTGCAGCCAAGGGGTTTGGGAAGCCTGGGGATTTGGATCCAGAAGGTTCTCTGGTGGCCACACTTGGAGCAGCACAGCCAGACGCTGGTGGGGAGGAATGACTCAGTCACACAGCTCCCCGCGTGTCTCCCCCTGCTCAGAGGCGCGGGGGCCCATTAGGGAGAGCTTGATTCTTTCTCTGCAAAACATCACGCGCCCCCCGCTGTGCTCCTCCCTCTGTCCACCTGGGCCCCGTTTCTAGGACAGCTGCTGTGTCAGGGGCGGATGGCCTGGAGCTCGTGAAAGGACCACCTGTTCCCCTTGCTTCCTCCTGCCCTCCCCCACCCCGCAGCCAGCCCCAGCCTCCCAGTGGCTCACACGTCTAACCACGTTTCTCCCTCTGTTCAGGCGCCCTGGGCACATCGTGAGAGGCACGTTTCCTCAGGATGGGCCTCTGTACCATGGCTAGTGCCAGTGTTTCGTGGAACCTCCCCTGTTAGCCTATAAAACAGCTTTCTTCCGTGCCCCTGCACCTCCCTGCCCCAACCCCACCCTCCCTATTGACTCGGGTCTCCGGGAAGGTGGCTCAAAGCTCCCTAAGTCCCAGGAGATGCCAAGGCCCTCCCGTGCCTCTGCAAGTTTCTGCGAGGTTCACTTGCTGGGGCTTGCCGTGTCTGGGGTCCTTATGCCTTGTCTGTGGCCCCAGTGAGCACCTGGAAGTCCCTGGGGATAGTGTGGAGAAATGGCTAGAAATGTCAGCCAGGACTCAGGCCAGTCTGGCATTGAGTAACCCTGGGTTTGGCCCTTCTAGACAAAGCTGGGTTCCAGCTGGCACCCCTCTTTATAGGAGCGTCACTGTGGGTAGATGGCTTACCCACTGGTGCTATCTCTACATCCTCAGGGGGTCAATAAGGCACGGAGCTCAGGGTTGGGTCACAGAGGAGCCTAAAAATGGTAGCTTCCCTTTTCTCCCCCTAGAATCCGTCCTAGAGCAGGGACGGGTGTTAGCTTGGGAAGGCCAGCTGGGATCCTCTTATTACTGGAGCTCGGCTGGGTCTGCAGTGTCTCCCTAGCACAGGCACCTCTGGGATACCTGGGAGAGGGGGAGGAGGAGAGGCACTGCAAGCGTTCACACTAAGGGCTCCGGAAGGGCAGGGGAGTCGGCGCAAGCACCAGGTGTGTTCAGTGCCCTATTTCCAACCCCAGGTGGGCTCTTACCCCCGATGTCAGCCCGACCCTTCCCCCCTTTGGCCCAGTTTGCTCTACTTTGGGAGCCACCACAGGCCACTGGGTGAGCTGTGTTAGGGGGTGCACAGTAAAACATTTCACTGCATAAGCCAGTCCATCTGGAATAAGTTTCCAGGAAGTGTCTGGCAGGCATTCAGCTGCGAGCGCTTGAACTCTAAGGTCCCCGGGGAGGCCGGGCTGACAGGGCCTCTGCAAGGACAGTCACATGTCTGGTGTCCGATCTGTGCTTTCACTTAATCGCTATGCGATAACTGCATGTGTTGTGTTAGATTCTTTGCAAGTCGCCAAGATTTGGGGTTGCGGGCCTCCCTGAGGCCATTTGAGACCTCAGTAAGCACCCACATCTCAAAGCGGCTTTCAACGAGGACAGCGCCCTGAGCGGAAGCAGGGATGGCCAGTTTTGCTGAGCTACCCAAGGAAGGAGGGTGGGTGGGCTGAGGTATAAACACTGACTCCTGAGAGCATGAGGGTCTTTCAGTTCCCTGCCCCTCACACACACGTGCACACACGCACGCGCGCGCACACACACACACACACACACACACACGGGGGAGCGATGCTCAAAACACCCTCTCTAGCCCAGGCTGGGGGTGGCATCTGTTGGGTCTCCCAACGCTTGTTCCTTGCCTGGAGACAGAGGCACAATCCCGGGTGTAGTACCTGCCTGCCTTCCTCTGTCCTCAATCTGCAAAGGAACGGGGAACTAGAAATGCTGCCGTCACCGCTCAGTCATTTGCAAAGGTAGACCTCCCTCCTTTCCCCCTTTGCCCTGTCATTCCAAATGGCTTCTGGGTGTTTAGAATGAGAAAGATCCAGATTTTGATAAATTTTGCTTCTAAGTCTCAGAGAATGTTAGTGAGATGATCTCAGAGCAGTGACCTTGGTGACAAAGGTGAAGGGGATGGGGAGGTAGGGTGGGAAAGAGGAAGGCGTTGAGGGACCCTGGAGTCTTAGGTAATCCTTCCACTTTGGAAACGGCAGTATTGGGATACAGTGGGGCCTGCCGAGTGCCATTGATTTAGTTGGTCCTGTAGGGAAAGTGTTTATTACAGCAAGGGGGTGTGCAGGGGTGTCTGCCTGAGGCGGCATGGGTGGGCCAGCAGAGGGGCCTAGGCACCAGATGTGGGGGGAATTTAGGAGACTGGAGGCAGGTGGACAGTCGGGTTATGATGTAGGGTGAAGCAGACATCACAGCCAGGCAGACAAGAACAAGTAAGTTTGACCAGTATTGACCAGTAAACACCCAGCGCAGGGCTTCTGAAGGGCCAAGTCAGCAAGCAAGACCTGGGAAAGCACGATCCCCAGAGAGCCAGGCTCCATCAACTGGCAGTCAGGGGCCCAGGAAGATGGGGAGGAGTAAACGTCCTCAGGGTCCCACATGTCCTGAAGACTCTGGGAGCTGGCTCTGGGAACTGGGGTCTTTCTGAGCATGGGCATGGGGGACACGGGAGAGTGCAGAGCTCAGCCATTAACCAAGGGACTTGAGCAGGGAACGGGGCTTTCCACAGCCACACTTGGGAACTGCAGACGCAAGGGACCGGGAAATGAAGAGGCAGAAAAATCCAGAGCCAGGGACGACATCACAGCCAGGGTCAAGGGCAGAAAGTGAAAAATGTGGGTGGGGAGAGAGGAACGGAGTGAGCCAAAAAGAGGGGTAGGGAGAAGATACGAGGGAACCGAAGACAGAACGGCCACGGATGAGTTGTGGTCATTATTCCCCAAGGATGTGCTTCATGCTGCTCAGCCAATGCTGAGCTGTAGAAAGCACCCCACGGTCAGCCAACATGGCACATGCTCAGGAACCCAGACTCCGGAGTCAGAGCCTGAGACCCAAACCCAGCCGACTGCTTCCTAGCTTTGTGACCACAGGCAAGTCCCTTCACCAACCCCCACTGCAGTTGACTCAAGTGGAATGAGGACAGTATGTTACCTGTCGTACGGGGGTAATTGTGAGTATTGAAACAGAATTCAGGTCCGAGCACACAGAACACAGCGTGGCACGCAATAACTGTTCAATAAAAACTGACTTCAATATGATTTCTGTTAAAACATAAGCCACCTGCACAGCCAGTACTTACGGACCACATGCAGGCTGAGCCTGGTGCCAGGGGCTGAAGATAAAGAAAATCCAGGCAATGGCCCCCCGTCCGGAGCTCACAGAGGAGACAGCCCACACATCAGTTCTATGAGTGAGTGCAGGACAAGAGATGAGTGAACAGGTCCTCACAGGAGGGCCTGGTCAAGTCTGCTTGAAGCTGGGGCATGCGGAGGAAAGAGGGGAGGTCTCAGGGTAGAGAAGGCATTTGAGCCAGGTCCCCCCAATAGGTAGAGATGCCAAGAAGCGTCAGCACCAACCTAAGGTTTTGGGACTCAGACAAGTGGTCACCTCTGACCTCTGTGGAGGGATTGGCTGGAAGGGTCACGAGGGAAGTTTCCGGAGTGGTGGAAAGATTCTGCAGCCTGACTGGGTATTGGTCACATGGATGTACACATCCGTCAAAACTCATCGAACTGTATGCTTAAGATCTGTGCATTTTATTATGTGAATTACATCTCATATATAAATAAAATTAGTTTATTAAAATATATATTGGGTACTGAGGATTGAACCTAGGTATATTCTACCTCCAAGCCACATCCCCAACCCTTTGTATTTGTTTATTTATTTTGAAAGAGGGTCTTGCTGAGTTGCTGAGTGTTTCACTGAGTTGCTGAAGCTGGCCTCGAACCTGCGATCTTCCTGTCTCAGCCTCCCAAGTACTGGGATTACAGGTGTAGGCCACTCTACTCGGCTCAAAAAGTTTTTTTTTCTTTTAAACAAGGAGCACAGAGTGGGGAAACCCTTATGCAGGTACCTTCAGGCCCCGAGCTTGCAGGCTCAGGAGCTTGCAGATGAAGGCAGCATGCATCCATGGTACCCCACAATTGCTGAGTTTGGCTGGATTTTGAGGTGTGAGGTAAAGGGGGTGAGATTGGGGGCTAGAGCCAGAGATGCCGTACAGAGGCTGCTAGACATGGCCCTCCCAGCCTCAGAGGGAGGGAGGGAAGAGGAGAAGAAACCAGAGAGGACTAATGTCAGGCCCCAAAGGGTGATCAGGGGAAACCATCATTTCTACACCCTGCTACACTCGGGCAACTTCTTCCCAGGAGTGAGAGGGCTTGAAGTTTGTGTCATGATCTGGCAGAGAAATGTCCCCAGGGACTATTTCCCACCTGCTGCAGATGATGGCTACCTCTTCCTCCCGCTGCCTGAGGATGCACGTTGTCCCTGCTGTTTCTATGTTCCTAAACCTCAAAGTGGCATCCTGGTGTCCTCCAGAGCCTACGCAGCCCTCCAGTCTCCAAGGAATTTCTAAACCGTACTGCAACCTTTGCTGTACCTCCAAACGACAACAGGCTTTCCCTGGCTGTGTCTGCCACTCGAAACATGCTCCCTTCTCCCTGTCCTGCATCCGAACCTCACCTCATCTAAATCTCTTTCCCAGAGATGCCACTCAGAGGCTAGCCATGGCCACCCAAGCCCCCTCACTTCTTAAACACCACCCATCCTCTCTGATTGACCTTCTCCCTCCACATCTGTTTCAGCAAAAGACAATAGCTCCTCTCACTTTCCCTACCCCTACCACGTAGCTGTGTTTCCTAGGCTAGACCATAAGGTCCCTGAAGTCAGGCAAGAGCTGGTGTTTCCCCACCAATTTGGGAATACAGTAAATTCTTTTTATTTTTCGTGGTGTTTGGGGTTGAACCTAGGGGCATTCTACCTCTGAGCTACACCCTGAGCCCTATTTAATTTTTTGTTTGGGAACAGGGTCTTGCTAAGTTGCTGAGTCTGACTTCGAACTTGCAATCCTCCTATCTCAGCCTCCCAAGTACTGAGATCACAGGTGTGTGCCACCATGAATATCTATTGGTAGTTGGATGGAGGATCTGGGGCACTGTGGGGTCATCTGTGTGTAATCAGAAATTGAGAAAGAGTTTTATTTCCCCTAATCATTTTCAGTAGACAGAGATCCTGTCTAGACTTCTGCTATCATGCAAAGGGTGGTGTTGGGGGTCAGAGGGGCTGACAGAGATAAAAGGTAACGTGGCCGAGACACTGTGGGACATTTAATCCTGACCCCAGCTTTGCCCAGATCGCTGAACCCAGATGACCCAGGCCACAGAGCTGTGTCCCACACCCTCCATTAAAGAGCTCGCAGCTGTGCTGAAAGTGCTGGGCAAAAATGAGGTCAGGTTTTGTCAAAGCCAGAGTAATTCACAAGCGAGTTCAACTGGCTGGATTTACAGCGGCTGCGGAGTCATCCCCATTACTGAAATTGCAGATACGAACCAACCTGCTGGGAAGAGAATTTGGGATAAATTGAGAACTTCAAAAACTTTCTGCCTGGAAACCGAAGGGGTAACCGTGGCAACGGGGAGGCAGGTTGAGCTCAGAGAGGGCTCTTCATCTTCAACAGGGAGCTTGGTGCTCTCAGATTGCCCGTCTGCGTGCTGCACATGAATCCCTTTGTCTCTTTGCCTTCTTTGTGGAAGAGGAGAAAGGAGGAGTGCAGGAATCTGGAGATGGGGCCCGGGTTTGCAGCTGTTTCCAATTCCAGGGCTAGAGCCACTGCTGTTTTGTTGCCTGCAAGATGGAAATAACAAACTTCCCCTGGCCTCTTTGCAGGGATGCAGAGAGGACAGGAAGGTTTGAGGGGATTCTCTGCAGTCAGTAGTATTGCTGTCACGAGACCATGTCCAGCCTGGCTCAGACTGCTGCTACCGAGGGTGAGACAGAGGGTTCGATCCATCCAGAAACTCATTTTTGTTCCAGGGAGAACAGCTGTCTCGCAGACAACGCCCACACCCTCGCCTGGCAGCTGCATAATAAAAGCATGCCCAGGGGCGTGAGCAGCAGCAGGTGAAAAGCTCTTGCCTCAGCTGACCTGCTCCTCTGGCCGGAGGCCCTACTGACGGCTGAGCAGGCCGCCTCCCAGGTGGACGAGGAGTGCTGAGAAGCGCCGCCGTTCACAGGGCCACCTCTGTCCCCTGGCCCCGCACTCGTCCAGCCCTGGACCGGCGAGGGAGGAACAACAGGAGCCGTGGTTGGCAAGATGGGGCTGAGGGTGGCATGCTGGCATCTCCGTGCCAGGGCTGCTGCTGTTCCTGCCTGCCTTTGTTCTCCACGTAGTAACCAGGAGGTTAGGGAAGGCTGAAGACTGGCAATTCAGTGTGCTGTGTGACTCGCTGGGTCCTCTCTCACAGGCCCTGGCTCACCAGGGGAGTCCCTTTGACAAATGATCCCACAGGGTGATCTGATTTGGGCCTCGCTAGCCCCAGCAGCCGCAGCCGCTAGCTCTCCCACACCTGCGGTTTCCCCTTCCTTCCCTACCACCTCTTCTCCGCCTTCCTGCTGAGCTTTCAGGTGGGAACCTTTCTCCTGGTTCTCTCCTTTCTGACCCTTTATTTTCAGGAACACAGAGCAGACCTCACTAGGGAACAGCAACTCCTAGATGCCCCTTATGAAATAAAGTCCTATATTCTGAGAGGCACAAAAATATGATTTTCCTTATTGTCTAGAACCCCAGTATCCTTATTGAGTAAAACTGCAAGATAACATTTATTGAGGGCTGACTGTGTGCTGAGCCCTGCTCTGAGCACCTTATGTGTTGTTGCAGAAGCTGCGGCATGCCACCCAGATCCTGTTCTTGGGACATGTACAAAGGCCCGCCCCCTTGCTGCAGTGGTAGGCTGTTCGGAAGGGCCATCCCTGGGACCAGCTGGGGGCTGCTGGGATGCAGGGCATTTATTCCCCCTCTGCCCAGCTCTGCTTCCTTTCCTCCCTTTTAGTTCTACGAACTCTCCTCAGCACATCTGCATGCCAGCCTTAGCCTCCGAGTGTGTTTCCTGGGAAACTCAAGCTAAGAATTAACTTTAGTTCTTGCAACCATCTTATAAGTATTGGTGTTTCGTGTTCGAGGCAGGAAAGGTAAATGAGTGTGCTCCAGGTCTCCTGTCAGTAAAGCACAGAGCATTGATTTGAACCTGAAAATCTAGCTCTAAGCCCTGGACTCTTAATTCACTTGCAGCCTTTTTGTTTTGTTTTGTGTTGGTAGTACTGGGGATTGAACCCAGGGGCATTCTACCTCCGGGGTACATCCCCCACCCTATTTTATTATTTTATTTTGAAGCAGGGTCTTGCTAAGTTGTGGAAGACCTTGCTAGGTTGCTGAGGCTGGTGGTGACCCTGTGAGCCTCCTGTCTCAGCCTCCCAAGTACTGGGATTACAGGTGTGCACCACCACGCGCAGTCACACTTGCAGTCTCTTAATTGCAATCCCAAAGGAAGCTGAGGGGTAATGGGGAACTCTGTAATGCTTTTATGGGAAGACGAGGAGAGGCAGAGCATTTATTACCTTTATTCAGAGGTGGGGACACTGAGCTAGTAACAGCTTAAACCCAGGAACACGCAACACTTTCAGAGGTGTTGGGGGGGGCATGGTAAATTCTGAATTCTGGCACCAACACTTAGTAACTTTGAGCAATTTCTTTTCTTTTCTTTTTTTTTTTAAGTACCGGGGATTGAACCCAGGGGCATTCTACCTCCGGGCTACACCCCCAGCCCTTTTATTCTTTATTTCAAAACAGGGTCTCACTAAGTTGCTGAGGGCCTCACTAAGTAGCTGAGGCTGGCGGGGAACCCGGATCCTCTGGTCTCAGCCTCCCAAGTATTGGGATTATAAGAATGCACCACCATGCCCAGCTATTGAGCAATTTCTTTAACTTCTCTGAGTCTTAGTAAAAGTTCCGGGCACACAGTAGGTGTTCAATAAAGTGCCCCCATATGCCTGCTATTTCCAGCTCTGATCTTGGGCAAGCCTCCTCAGCTTTCCGATCCTCCACCTATAAAACGGACATGTTAGCCAGGCGTGGTGGCGCACGCTTGTAATCCCAGTACTTGGGAGGCTGAGACAAGAGGATCGCAGGTTCGCGGCCAGACTCAGCTACTTAGGCCCTCCGCAACTTAGTGAGACTGTTTCAAAATAAGGAATAAAATAGGGCTGGGATTGTATCTCAGAGGTAGAATGTCCCTGGGTTCAATCCCCAGTGCCACACACACGCACGACAACAAAAAAAGGACATGATGATGATGATGATAATGATGATGAAGAGTTGCTCGCCCCCCAGGCCATCGAGGTAGGAGCACAGTGAGTAGTAGTCATCAGTAAATCATGAATAGTTTTGCCCGGGCTGCACCCTGTGCTCCTGTCCTTCAAGACCCAAGAAGTTCAGACTTTCCGGTGATGGCCTTCGCGACCCACCACCTCCGCAGGAACCCTCCGACACCGCCGCCGCCTTGGTTGGTTTCCGGCTTCTGGGGTCGGCGGGTTTCTCCTAGCAAGCGGAGTGGCACGTTGTCTCCTCTCCGCGCTCGGCTTCCGGCTCCGCGTGTCGCGTCCCCCCCGCAGCCCAGGAGGGGGCAGCCGCTGCGCCCCGCCGGGCCCCGTGCTGCCAGCCGCGCCCCGCCCCCTGGGCCCGGCCCCGCCTCCGCCCTCCGATTGGTCAGCGGCGCCGGGCCCCGCCCACCTCCGAGGGGATAAAAGCCTGGGCTGTGGCTGCGGCGTGTGCCCGCTGATCCTCCCGGCCAGTGCTGACCAGCGTCCATTCGCGTGCCGCCCCTCGCAAGCAAGCCGCGGGAGCCAGCCGCCATCCTCCCCACGACGTGCTGCCCCGACTCGCAGTCATGTGCCGCACGCTGGCCACCTTCCCCACCATCTGCCTGGAGAGGTAAGAGGAGTTTGTGCCGCTGCCCCGGGAAGAAATCCAAGCCCCAGCAACTCTTAGGGGCAGGAGCGGCAGGCGGGGTGTGGGGCTCCAGTGACGACCGGAGGCGACTTGGTATCTGAAGCAGGGAGAAAGAAAGCCGGGAAACCGCTGCTCCTCGTTCCCCATCCTCTGACACCGGCAGGCTTGCTCGACCCCCGTCCTTCCCGTGGAAAGATCGGCTGCGGGAGGCACCTCCAGGCAGCACCTGAGTCTGTCCCAGTTCCTTAAGCACTCGGTTTTCATTCCACAGCATAGAGATGGGGGCTAGGCTTCCTTTACCGCTGGGAAGGCAGGGAGATCTTTTTCTTTTCTGGAACCAGTGGGGGATATGTGAACTTCCCAGGGCTGCGTCTAATCTGTACTGGGAAGGAAGAGGTAAAGATCAAGGCAGGAATCAACTTCCACACAGTTCCAGAAATACCCCTGACAAGCCTTCTGCTAATGAGCAGTCAGTGTGACTTAAGTAGGAAAAAAATCTATCCATGCAGTGCCAAACCCAGAAAGCGTAAGACTTACAAAGTCTCAGTCAAACGTTGCTTTTCTTGCTTCAGGCTTGATGAAAGTTTTAAGAAAAGTACACTTGGGACCCTGGGAACAGCCAAGGGTTCCCAGGAACTCTGAGGCTGAAATTTGGGTGGTAGCATTCCCCTGGATCCCTACACACCTCTCTGTAGTGACGGAGTGAATGGAGAGTCCTTTCATGTTCCTGATTTGTCTTTCAGAGCCAAAGAGTTCAAGACACGACTGGGGATCTTTCTTCACAAGTCTGAGCTGGGCTCTGATTCTGGGAGTGTTGGCAAGTTCGAGTGGGGCAGTAAACACAGCAAAGAGTGGTGAGTCCTGCTCTCCAGCCCAGGGATCCTAGAGGGGAGGGAGCCTGAGAAGGAAACCCAGGTCCCTCTGGGACCCGTTGCTGGTCTGCAAGGGTAGCGTGGCTCAGGGGTGAATGGCCTTCTCAGTCCACCGCCAACAGATGACTGGGCTCAGGGCACAAATGTTCCCATCTGGAGCTGTCATTGCACATGCATGCAGGGACAAGGTGTCTGTCCCTGGATGTTATTAATGACCCTACTTCCATTAGTGTTTACCACACCTAGAAGCCCTTTCATACTGGACCTCAGCTGCGCCCCCTGCTGTGCTAGGCTCTGGGATGATAGACTGTATTTAGGAGGCCCTTACTTCCATGCGGAGGTGTACAAAACAAAGCTCCAAGAGTCAGGGAAATAGAAGCAATTTTGGACAGAGAAGAGACAGCCTTAGAGATACTGATGGAGGGCTAAAGGGTCCCTGCCTTCAGTTTCTGATTGCTGAATTGTCTTCTAGAAAACACTACCCCTTACCCTAACTCCAGCTAAGAGTCATGCAGTTTCTCATCAAGGTTCTGGCTAGGATTTATGCTATGCTGTGGTTTTATTTTTTAAAAAATTATAACATTGGCTTTTCTGCTTCTTCTTCTTTTAGTAATAGAAGCTTCTCAGAAGACGTGCTGGGGTGGAGAGAGTCCTTCGACGTGCTGCTGAGTAGTGAAAGTGAGTGAGACCCTGTTGTGTCTGTGGACGGCACGTGTGTGTTCGTGTGCTTTGGAGGGAGGCTGAGAGCATGGGTCCAATAATAGCCATCGTAAGAATAATCATGATCCCCTAGTGTGCCAGTCTCTATTCAAAACACAAAGGCAGGTCCTTGTTGGAGAAAATGACATGCTAAAATTAGAGCCATTAGCTGCAATTGCTGTCTTTTCTTCTTTTATTCCCAGCTGTCCCTCGGTCTGACCTGTGTCCTCCTTTTCTCCCCCCAACCCCAGATGGAGTGGCTACCTTCCATGCTTTCCTGAAGACAGAGTTCAGCGAAGAGAATCTGGAGTTCTGGCTGGCCTGCGAGGAGTTCAAGAAGACCCGGTCCACCACCAAGCTGGCCTCCAGGGCTCACCACATCTTTGACGAGTTCATTCGCAGCGAAGCCCCTAAAGAGGTCAGTGCCCTGACCCGGTCCATGGATCTTCCAGCTCCTCCCCATTGGGAACCAGGGGTGATGGGGAGCAGATGAAGGACCAGGTTTTGAATTAGAGGGGCCTTCTGTGTCACAGGAGGGAATGGGCTCCTGTGGCCAGAGACTAGACAGCCAGGCTCTGTGGTACTGCCCAATGTGGTCACTCTCAGGTTCACAATGGGGCAAGACCGGGCGGCAGGTATTTTGGCTTCTGTCCATACCCACCTTTGTAAATCAGTTCTTTTTAAAGCCTCAACACGGTTACCAGCTGGGGAGACAGTCACCACAGAGACCTTATGTAACCTGGTTCAGTCCCCTGGCTCACCTGCCTCAGAGTCCCTGTGTTTTTTGCAATTCAACCTTCCCTCTGGCTTCCTCTGTGTGGCAGCTGCTTTTGATAGAGAACATGGCACCCCCTGGTGGAGAGACCAGAGTAATGACTCATTTTTTTGGTATCTTATTTTGTATTTTGTTTTTGGACTGCTTTTATTTATAAAATAAAAATATTTCTTCTATAAAGATTGATTGAGCACCAGTTACATGCAAAGCACTGTTACACTCTCCAGGGATATAGAAATGAACAAAACAATTTCCCTACTCCAATGAAACTTATATACTAATGGGAGAAGAGGCCAATGGCCAATTAAACAAATCTAAGCCAGGTCGGATTTAATTTATGTTCTGATAGAGATAAAGCAGGCAATGAGAGACGGAGAGCAGAGGTGTGGAGTGGGGTGACAGAGGCGAGGTCAGCATTTCATAAAGGGAGGTCAGGAGTGGACTGTTTGGGAAGGTCACTTACGAGCAGAGAGATGGAAGATTTAAGGGAGGGAAGGAAACGTTAGCACAGGAAATGGCAAGTGCAAAGCCGGAGATGCCCATCGACGCCACAGAATAGCAGGTGGGCCCCTGAGGAGCAGGGAGAGAGAGTGGACGGGTGAGGTCAGACAGGTGGCAGATAGCCAGATATGGGCCCAGCGGGCACTGTGGCTTTTCCTCTGAGCCACATGGGAAGTCAGGGGAGGTGCTGCCCAACTGAGCAGGTTTTGAAAGGCTCAGTGTAGCTGCTGGAAGGACAGACAGGCCACAGGGGTGAAGGCAGAAGAGAAAGACCAGTTAGGCCCTGGCACTCTTTTAGGAGAGAGATGGTGGTGACTAGAACTGTAAAAAGAGGCCGGATTTGCAAACATCTTTACTATCTCCACATACTAATTCTGAGAGATTGAAGGATTAATGCTGGATCCGATGAGGGTCAAGCTCAGAGCTGAAGAGCTAGTTAGTGATCGACTCCTTGGCCACTGGACACCTGGCCCTGCCTTCCGCCGCCCCCTACTCACCCAGCGCTCGCCCTCCTTCCCACAGGTGAACCTAGACCATGAGACCCGGGAGCTGACAAGGACGAACCTGCAGGCCGCCACCACCACGTGCTTTGATGTGGCTCAGGGGAAGACACGCACCCTGATGGAGAAGGACTCCTATCCGCGCTTCCTGAAGTCGCCCGCTTACCGGGACCTGGTGGCCCAAGCATCATCGGCCGCCTCTGCCTCCGCATCCAGCTGCAGCCTGGCTGAGCCCTCGCACACTTGAGCCTCTGGAGCGGTGAAGAAGCCGGCAGGAAGAGAGGTGGAGTCACCCATCCCTGAGGCGGCCCCCTGCGCGGGAGGCAGGTTCTGCTCAGCAAGTGCAGGAGGACAGTGAAGGGAGCCGCGTCCAGCAGCCTGCGTGGGAAGAACCCCACCCCGCCAACTGCGTCCACTCGGCGCCATGCGGAGAGGGCCCTGCTCCCAGAACCCAGCGTCGGGGCTGGGTGGGGCTCTCCGGGGAAAAGAGCGGGGTGCGTCAGTTAGCACTGGTCTTGACCTTCCCCTGGCGGAAGGCAGTGTTCCAGGGTGGCTTGGGAAACGTGGAGATGAGAGAGAAGACAACCAGGTCAGCTGCTTTTCAGTGGAGCAGTAAACTTGGATTGCGTCTGGTTTTCCTGACTCTCAGACTGGCCGCAGAAGGAGCCAAGGGTGTGGGATCTTCCCCTTCTGCCCTCGCCTGCCCCTGGGTCGCCCCAGGGTCCCCAAGCTTATGCTCCTCTGTGTCCATCCCCGCAGGCTCCTCAATGTGATTCTTGCCCAGAAGGAGATTTTATACCTCAGCACTGGCCCGTGAGCCACTTTCTGGGTCAGTAGCAAGTCCTGAGGAGAGGCCAGCTTGCTCGTGGGGACCAGCCTAGGTGCGCTTGGTGGCCTCTGGCAGGTGCCCCGACCCTGTGTTTGCAGCAGGTCCCCCTATGAGCCCCATCAAGGGGAGGAGTGAGAGCCTGAGGGGCAGCCAGCTCTGCTCTCTCGACGCAGCATGGAGCGAGGGAGAAAGGGTCATGAGACACCACGCTCCTGGCAGCGTCTGAAAGTCCTGCGAAATCAAGCCAGTATTTCATGTGGGTACAGAAAACCAGGGAAGAAGAAGTCACTGTGGTAGAGGAGCGTCTTTCCTGACATGAGATGTACCACTGGAGTATTGAGCAAAGATGGGGTGGGGACCACCACGGCCCCAGGACAGAATGTAGTAGAAGTTGGGGGTGAAGCTGCGGGGCAAGGCTGCTTGGAAGGGCAGGACGGGGGGACAGCAGAACTTGCCTGTCACCTCAGGCCTCACTGAACAAATATGCTGCAATGGGGCTTTCTGCACCAGAGTCCAGGACGGGGAGGGGAGTTCACCAGGGTCCCCCCACACCACCCCCCAGGATAGCCAACACTGTTCTCTCTGCACTTGAGCTCCTCCAGGAGAAAATTATTTAAATATGCTGTATTATTGGTGATGTGCCGATTGTCATAGCATTATTTTTGTTACTGTTGTCGCTGTTGTTATTTATTGTTGTAATTTTCAATTTGCCTCTACTGGAGACTCTCAGCAGGAGTCGCTGCCTGACTGTCCCCCCCCTCTCCACTAGACTCTACCTCTGAACATGCCAGGAACTGCTTAGGGCCCGTCAGGAACACCTCCTTGTTTAAATATTTATTTATTGTTAACAAAGGGAGCTAGGTTTCTTGATATGAGTGATGTATGCAATCCCTGTGTTCCTGTTTCAGCATGTTATATTCTTGTAAAATAAAACACAAATACAAAACCCTGTCTCCAAGGGCTGAGTGGTTGGGAAAGGGGCTGGGGAAGTGTGGTGGAGAGCCTATAGTGGTGCCAGTCTCAGGGAACTCCGTGGGATAGTGGGCCAGCTCCCCCAACAAAAGTACCAGCAGGAGGGGGAGGCTCTGTTCACCTGGCAACTGGCAGAATCAGAGAGAAGGGGACAGATGCTAAGGGGTGGCCATCAGGGAATGGTGACTTCATTTAGCTGGTGGCAGCTCAGTTTGTGTTGGGCTATCTGGGCTGAACCAGACTCCATTGGCTGTCATTTCACAGCCTGTATCTGATGCTCATCTGATGGGGCCACCCAGTTTTAGGCCTCTCCATGTCTTTTACCCATCACATCTAATTCCCATCAAATCCACATGAGTTGAGTCTAGATTTTCTCCCCAGCTTCACTGAGACTTCCTTAGATGAATCTCTCCTTTCCAATCTGGGCTATAATAACTATTTCCCATTGTTTTCCTGACCACAGCCTCTCCCTGCTCCTGCTCATTTTCAATACTTAAGTCAGCTTTTTCATCACTGTGACCAAAACACCTGACAAGAACAACTTAGAGGAGAAAAGGTTGATTCAAGCTCACAGGTTCAGAGGTGCAGTCCATGGTGGGCTGGCTCCAAGGGAGACATCATGGCGGCAGGCGTGGTGGAGGAAAGCTGCTCAACTGGTTGCAGAAGCGGGGGCGGGAGGAAGAGAAAGAAGGGGAGACAGGTGCCAGGGACAGGTATAGTTCTCAAGGCCACGCCCCCTCTGACCCAATCTCCCGGCCACGCCCACGTCTGAACCTTGCTTCTTTGTCAACACATGAGCTCTGGGGGACATTCCCAGATCCCACCCACAACAACACTGCACCGTCTCCCTCATAAAGCACTGATCTGAGTACTTTGTGGCTACGCTAAAGCCCTTCGGTGGTTCACTTTTCACTATAAGTCCAGCCCTTACCACGCCACGCCAGGCCCTCTCTGACCTCTCCCAGGTCCCTCTCCAGACATAGCCCCTGCCCGCATGGCCTTTACCCACAGCTCTTTCCTTCCCATTATTTGTGTGGCTGCATGTGCCGGTCCCTATGCTTGCAATATTCTCTTCTTCCTTTTTTTTTTTTTAATTGGGGATTGGGAGGTGAGGAGAATGCCAACTTTCAAAATCTAGCAAAAATATCACCTCTTCATTGAAGCCTTCCCGGAGTCCCCATAGAGAATGAATTCTCCCACTCCCATGATTCTAAGACGCACTGTTCTTGCCTCTGTCGCAGCACATACAGCATGGCATGGCAGCTAATCTCATCACACCGCGTTCTCTTCCGGTAGGCTGAGCTCCTCAAGGGCGGGACGCATAGTATCCACCTGGTTCAGATGGAGCAGAACAACACAGCCCAGCAGCCCACAGCCCTGGCTGGAAGCTGGGGCTGGAGTCCTGGCCCCCTTCATCTTGGCTCTGGAGTGATTTAAACCTAAGGTTCTCTAAAATGAGCATATTAAGAGCACACCCGTCACAGGGAATATTGAATGAAAGTGTTTGGTCCTATGTGGATGTCCGTGAATATCAGCTATTGTTACTACCTGATTCCCACCACGGTGCCTTGTCCACAGCCAACCTTCGTCAAGAACTATTTATTGACTTTTTGAATAAAATGGCAAAATGAAGGTTCAAACTCAGAATTCAAAATCAACTTTTCTGTCTAGGGCAGCTGTTTGAGTACCATGTTTTTGTCCGGTGCTCAGAGCATCCCAGAACCTCAGCTGAGGAAATGTAAGATTCAAGCCAAGGTAGTACAGGAGGCTTCGGTGGCTGTGGAAGGCCAGCTCATGTCTCACTCTCTGCTGCCTCTCTGTGGCCATTCCAGGTAACGCAAGCTTTTCCTTGGCATTGCTTGACTTCATCATTTTTAAAGTTTGGCTTCTTCCTTTGGAAATTTACCTTAATGGCTATAATTTGTTTCAGTGTAGTTTTGTTTATTAATTAATTTTAATAAATGCATTACATTTTAATAAAATTATAATTATTAACAGCTGCTAACACAGCCCAGTGGGGAATAGGAGGTAAGCCAAAATTTCTCTAGTACACAAGATTGAAATTGACTTTAAAAATGGAAGCTCTTCTTCATCACAATGTGGGATTACAATGCACCAATAAAATTATATTTTAAAAATTGCATAACTTAAATCAAATTTGGACTTCTATATATTAAAAAATAAATGAAGCTCTTAAGTAAAGAGAAAAGGTATTTAAGCACCTGTTAAGTCCTGCTCTCAAGGTAATTTACTGTCACTGAATGTTTTAAATTGATCCAGCAATTCAAATTGCTTTAGGGGAGAAAAGAAAGATTGGAAATTTAAATAACCAAGATATGATCCTAAGGGTAAGAGATATAAGACAGGTGCTGGATAATGGAGTTTGAGTCTCCATCCGTTGGGAAGATATCTCCTGACGTACAATGTTGGTTATTTCCAAGCTGTGATCACTGGCTTGGATAATGATTCAAACTTTGAGAAAAGCAAGAATGTGTGAATTAATCTTTATTTGTGAATTATGAATTATGAATTCGCACTTCAGGGAGAGTTCTATGCTGGGAGTATAATCATCCTAGCTAATTCCGTCTCGCCAGTTCCAAAGGGCAGCTCCACAGACGGTGTGGTGTAAAGATTTAGACAGCAGGCTCAGAGTCAGGCCACTGAATTCGGTTCCAGATTTCCGGCTTATGAGCTGAATAATCGTTAGCACCTTACTCAATTTCTTAGAGCCTCACTTTTTTACTGTAAAATATGAATAACAACAGTATTGGCTTCAAAGAGCTTTTGTGATGACAGAATGAGAAAACTTATGACAAGTATTTGCCAGGGATCCTGACAGCAAGTGCTCACAAAATGGTAGCTACTCATGTGACCAGCAGTGTTCTAAGTATTTCACATTTATTAATTTCTGTAATCATCATGGTATCCCCATGAGGTAATAATTGTGATGATCATCCCTGCTTTGCAAATGTAGAAACCAAGGCCCAGGAAGTTTAATTGCCCAGATTCAAAGAACTGGCAAGTTAGCTGCATCACTTAGCTATTGCTGTGTAAAACACCATCCCAGACCACTCTCGTGTTACTGACGTGTGAACATCAGGCTGGTATTTGATTCAGCTTATCAGTATTCTATGTAATCCAACTTGACCCCATGGTCTGCTCATCAAGACCTAAGAAGAAGGCTTTTGGTAAGTCCCAGGCTGCTCATGGTCAAGCTTAGAGTCAACCCCTGCAGTCCAAAGGGTCTTTTTGGTCAAAGGAAAGTAAGATGGAGGACACTGATCAGTTCTAGCATCTTGGGTGTGGGAAGGGGACAGCCAGAAGGCAGGAGGGAGATGTCCTTACCTTTCGTCTTGGCCTTGCTTTTTTCTCTCCATGTCCCCAGCCCAAGACCCCCACCCTCTTCTGGGCTGCTCCCCTTTGCTCTTGGTAATTCCTTCATCAGTGTGGAGCTCTGAACCCGCCCAGCAGCGGGGTCTCTTTGCGGCAGATTCATCTCTCCTCCTGCCAGGGAACTGGGCAGACTCCTGGGCTGCTTCTTCTTTGATGCTCCTGGTTCAAGATGACCTGGGGGATTTATGGTTCCTGACTCATGCTTGCCCATCAGACTGACCCTCCTCCATGGCTACAGGTCCCCAGCACAGTCCTTCCCCAGGAGGGGTAGCTGGGGCCAGGCGCCACTCCCCTCTGCTTGCCTGGGTGATGTAATGAGTAACTAGCCTTAGCGAACTGGTTTTGAACTAACAAATAGCCAAGTTTCCTTTATAAGGGGTTAGTTTTCACCCTTTGCCTTGGCCTTGATCCAAACTTAAGTTTTCTATTGAAACATGATAGTTATCCTCCTCCATTACTCTTTGCATCTTTTTCTGTGTGTGTGTGGGGGGGGATTGAACCCAGGGGCGCTCTACCTCTGAGCTACACCCCCAGCCCTATTTTATTTTTTATTTTTGAAACAGGGTCTCACTAATTTGAGGAGGCCCTCACTAAGTAGCTGAGGCTGGCCTTGAACCTGTGATCCTCCTGTCTCAGCCTCCCAAGTACTGGGATTATAGGGTGTGCCACCAGGCATGCCTGGCCTCGCTGCATCTCTTATTTCTGTGTTAATAACTGAGAATTTTATTATATCTATGCTTTTTTGTTGTAAGTGGCCTCTCATCCTTTTTGGAAGTAGGGGTTTTTTTTTCTTTTTTGTGGTACTGGGGATTGAACCCAGAGGCATTCTACCTCCGAGCTACACCCCTAGCCCTATTTTATTTTCATTTTTATTTTGAAACAGGGTCTTTTTAGGTTGATGAGGGTCTCACTGGTTGCTGAGGCTGTCCTAGAACCTGAAATCCTCCTGTCTCAGCCTCCCAAGTACTGAGATTACAAGTGTGCACCACCATGCCCAGCTTGGAAGTAGGTTTCTAATATATCCACTGGACATTTTTTTGTGTTAGTATGGTACTGGAGATTGAATCCAGGGGGCTCTACCACCAAGCTACCTCCCTAGCCTTTCTTATTTTTTAAATTTTGAGACAAGGTCTCACTAAGTTGCCCAGGCTGCCCTCCAACTTGGGATGTTCCTGCCTCAGCCTCCCAAGTAGCTGAGATTACAGGTGTGAGCCACCATGCCTGGCTCCATTGAACATTGAACCTGCATGCCAGCTTACCTCCTAAGCATCAGCCAGAAATATCTACATGGAGGTCCAGTCTGGGGCCATCTAAAATTCTTCTCTGGGAAAGAGATGTCAGGGCGAGGGAAATGCTATTTAATTTTCTAAAATGATCCATTGAGACCAGTTAGATTTTTTTCTCAAATAGAGCTTATTCTTATAGTTTATATTTGATTTGATGTTTCTTATGTAAAATCAATATCTGCTTTGGAACTGTGGCTTAATTCTAAATATGAGAGGAGAGAAAACAAACAAAAATTAGAAAAATGGCCCTGGCAGCTGGCAGCTAACAGCTGGGCTGTATGTAGTGCTTGCACCAAACATAAACAGCTCCTCGGAATGTCAACAACAATTAGACCCATGACTGTGGTGGAACAAGACAAAAATAAGGCCACTTCTTAATGAGGACTGCACACGAGACAGACAAGAGGCTTAGGCCACCAAAAAGTAGCCAAATGTCCTCTCTCTGGGCAAGTGGGTGCGATCGCCACTTCTGTATTCATGACAGCTTCAGCTCCACTTTCTGCTTTCTGATTCCTGGATAATAATCATTAAGGCACAAATCATTGTACTCCTGCTTCCTGGTAGCACCCAGTTGGGAGTAAAGCCCTATTTCCTTGACTTCAAGTCACTTAACACTGCCCACACCCTACAATAGATCTGTAAGATCCTTACAGATCTTACAGATCCTTACACAGGATGCTCTGTGGGTCCTGGGGTGAGCTCTCCCTGGTTGCAGCAGGTTAATACACCTGCCTCACTACAGGTGTGTTCCTGCGTGCTGGGCTTGTACATATGTCAACCTGAGTAGAAAGGTCAGCATTGTCCAGGTGCCTGTCACACCTGTTCAGGACAATCTGACACCCACCACACCTCTATGCTGCCACTCTGGGCTGGGCCTCCTCAGCTCTCAGCTGGATTATTAAAATAGCTCCTGTGCGCCAGGCATGGTGGCACACACCTGTCATCCCAGTACTTGGGAGACTGAGACAGGAGGATCGCAGGTTGGAGGCCAGCCTCAGTGACTTAGTGAGGCCCTCAGCAACTTTGCAAGACTCTGTTTCAAAACAAAAAATAAAATAGCTCAGAGGTAGAATGCCCGTGGGTGCAATTCACACACACACACACACACACACACACACACACACACACACACCTCTCCTGTGGAAAGAAAAGGTTAAGGCAAATTAAATTTGTCAGAGTTTCATTGAGCAAGTCATGATTCATGAATCAGGAAGCCATCAGAACCACAACAGGTTTCGAGAACTCCAGACTGCAGTGTGGTCAGGCAGCACCAATGCGAGGCGCAGACAGCGCTCCACTGGCTAAGGCTCCGCCTCGGCTTATTTGAACATGGTCTCATCTGCTGGCCGCTTCTGACTGGCGGAAGCTTGGCTGCTGTGACCTGCAGAGACACAGCTAGTTTTTACAAAACTGCACTCCCAAGTTAGGTTTCGAGTTAGAGTCTGTACTAAGCGAGGTTGCAGTTCATTATTATGTAAGCACATAAGTATAGAGGCAGCCTCGATCCAAATTTAGTTTGATAAAATACTTCCTAACTCATGTTCTGATTTCGACCTTTGCTTTAAATCCCCAGGTTCTTTTCAACGCAGCACTAAAAATGACCCTCTAAAAATATAATTCAGATGATGTTATTCCTCTGCTGCAACTCTCCAGTGGCTGTCCTCTTGCTCAGGGTGGAACCAAAATCCTTACCATGGTCCCCAAGGCCCTAGGTGACCTGAACCTCCACTCACTACCACCCTTTACTCTCTCTGCTCCAGCCTCACGGATCTCTGTGCTGCTCCTGATCACACCAGGCCCGCTCCTAGATCACACCAGGCCCCCTCCTAGATCACACCAGGCCTGCTCCTAGGTGGTACCAGGCCCGCTCCTAGATCACATCAGGCCCACTCCTGATCACACCAGGCCCGCTCCTAGATCACACCAGGCCTGACACTGCCTCAGGGCCTTTGCACTTGTGGATCCCTCTGATTTCTGTGCTCTTGTCCCAGACATTTGCATAGCATGTTTCTGCGTCTTCCTCAAGTCTTTGCTCAACTGTCACATCCTGAATGAGGCCTCCCCACCCACCCAGTGTGAAATTCCATTCCCCATCCTGGCACTTCCAACTCTCCTTATTCTACTTTATTATCCCCTGTAGATTTTTCACCACAAAATATACTGCATGATTTACTTATTTTGTTTATTGTCTGGCTCCAGTGAGAACAAGGGTATCTTTTTCTGGGTTGTTCAGTGATGTAGCAGAAGTCTCTAGAACAGAGCAAGTTACTTAACCACTTTATGCCTCAGTTTGACATAGTACCTACCTCAAGAGGATTGTATTATATGATTATGTTATATTATATGATTATGTGATGATATTTAATATCTATAAGTGCTTGGAATAGTTCCTGGAGCATACTAAAGAGCAATATAAATGCTTGCTATTATTTTATTAATTTTGTGATACTGGAGATTGAACCCAGAGGCATCCTGCCTCCAAGCAACACCCCCAACCCTATTTTTTTTCGGTACTGGGGATTGAACCCAGGGGCATTCTACCTCCAAGCTACACCCCCAGCCCTATTTTTTGTTCTTTATTTTGAAACAGGGTCTCACTAAGTCATGGAGGGCCTCACTAAGTAGCTGAGGTTGTCTGCGAATCTGGATCCTCCGGTCTCAGCCTCCCAAGTACTGGGATTACAAGTGTGCGCCACCACGCCCGGCTATGTTTGCTATCATCATCATCACAACCATCATTCTGATTACTACTCTTATCTCTTCAGGTAGCAAATCAGCAGGTCCAAACACATGGGTGTGGAGAGCAGTATGAAGTGTTGGGGCACTGGATGGTCGCAATCATGCTGCCCATGAGCAGTAGGGCAGTCAGGGACAGTATAGGACTGCATCCTAGTCTATGTTGGTTTTTTTTTCCCAATTGTTTTATGATCCGTTCCTTTCTACAGAGGTGCAAGCTCCTTGAAGAACTCCATGAGTTCGTGTGGCAGATCACTGTGTCCCAAGCAATTGCATTGGTCACTGGCAACACAGTCAACACTTGATAAATATTGACTGAGCGAATAATTGGTTAAGCATTTATTTTCCATTCTTTTCCCCCAAGAAGACAGGAGACTTGCAATGACATGGAAAAGATACAAGAGTGATGGAGTGAGCTGGATGCTGCCACTGGACAGGTAGAGAGGCTGGGAAGAGGGCAGCACGGGCCTGGACGTCAAATCCATCAGCAGCTGGCAGAAGAGAGCCATGGCTTCCTCCAGAGGGTTATTTGTTTGTTTTTTAAATGAATATATACTTTTATTGGTGCATTGTAATCACACATCATCATGAGGTTCCGAGTGATAGGGACGTACAGGCACATAGCACTTGGTGAGCTTCCCCCTAGATCCCACCCCATTCCCTGCCCTACCCCGTACATGATATTGAGATTGACACTGATAATTTCGTATGTGGGCATAGTATTATTTGAAGTATTTCCCTCATCGAATATCCCCCCACCTCCCTCCTCTAGGCCCCCTCCATTGTTCCACTGGAGTTTCTCCTTCTTCATCTGGAGTCCCTCTTGTATCCCAATTTCTCCCTAGCTTCCACATATGACAGAAAACATATGACCCTTCACTTTCTGAGGCTGGCTAATCTCTCTTAGCATAATATTCTCTAGTTCCATCCATTTTCTTGCAAATGACATAATTTTATTCTTCTTTATAGCTGAGTAAAATCCCATTGTGTGTATATAATACATTTTCCTTACCCATTCATTTGTTAATGGACACCTAGGCTGGTTCCATAATTTGGCTATTGTGAATTGTGCTGCTGTAAACATAGACATGAATGCATTGTTGGGGTATATGGGAGCAAAGAAAACATGACCCGATAGCAGGGAACAGGCTTTATTTAGGGATAAAAACTGGAAGGAGGTGTCTGACCAGGGGGAAGAGCCTGCGAGAGTCAAAAGCCCGCCTCCTTGCAGGCTAGGGGCTTTTTATGGGGCAAGGAGGGTGGGGGAGGTCCAGGAGTGGCTGTTTGCTGTGCCAGTGGCCAGGTCATCTCAGGGCAGGGCAATGGTCAGGGCACGTTTCTCTTTCTTTGTTCCTTTGTACTCAGTCCTCCTCCAGTATGACCTCATGGCCAGACCTCACAGTGCCCACATGTATCACTATAATATTCTGGTTTCAATCCCTTTGGAAAGATACCCAAGAGTGGTATAGCTGGATTGTATGGTGGTCCCATTCCCAGTCATCCGAGAAACCCCACACTGATCTCTATAGCGGCTGCACTAATCTACAGTCCCACCAACAGTGTATAAGGGTTCCTATTTCCCCACATCCTCTCCAGCATTTATTATAGTTTGACTTCATGATGATTGCCATTCTAATTGGGTTAGATGGAATCTCCATGTAGTTTTGATTTGCATCTCCCTGATTGTTAATGAAGTTGAACATTTTTTCATATGTTTATTGTTCATTTGTATTTCTTCTTTTGTGAAGTGTCTATTTAGTTCAATTGCCCTTTTTTAAAAATTAGGTTATTTGCCTTTTTAGTGTTAAATTTTTAAAGTTCTTTGTATATTCTAGATATGCGTTTCCTATCAGAGGAGTAGCTGGCGAAGGCCCCCCATTCTGTAGACTCTGGGTGGTTTCCTAAAGAGCACTGCAGTTCAGGCTGAGCCACACCTGAGCTGGCTGCTGCCCCTCACCCTCCCTCTCTCTTTCTCATTCCTTTCCTGGCTCCGCCCTGCTGTGACGTGTCAGGAGGAAATGTTTCTCAGTGGGGACAGTCTTCGAGGATTAGTTGCTGCCAAAGCAATGACCGAGGAGGACCCTGAGTTTGCAAGGTAAGATGAGTGGCAGGGAGCAGGAAAGACGGAGAAGTCTTTCTTTGAAAAATCCCTTGGGCTTTGGGGACTGGGGATGAAAGGATTAGAGGATTTGGGAAGCGGAAGGAGCTCCTGCAGGAGCCCCCATGCACCCCAGGCTCTGTTGGGATGCACACAGGATTTAAGTTCTCCCTTTTTTCAGGCTCCTCCCGGCATACAGAGAAAATGAAACTGAAAGCAGTGCTGTCCACACTCTGTTGTTTACTCCGGGGTTTCCTTGACAGTCATTGCTTCTCTGCTCCTTTATTTATTGCAGCCGGACTCATACTCAGTTGTAATCAGAACTGTCTTTACCAGCGCTTTGGTTCAAAGGTTTTATTGCCCCGGGATGTTGGTCATGTTGCACAATTGATTGACCTCCTAAAGGGTGGCCTTGTGAATTTTGGAGCAGGTGATGTTATTTCATTGTTCAGGTAACAGTTTGGAGCTGACTGGTGATTGAACTGGCTCTAAAGGGTTCAGGGCTGATTGAGAGCCCTTGGACCAAATTGACTTGCCCAGTTTCCCTGTTTGTGTAGTGTTTTATATGCACATGGGTGGGGAGAGTAGCAGTCATTAAATTTTTTTTTTCATAAAGGGACATAATTAGCTTTACCACTCATTAAGTACCTAATAATTGCTACAGGCTTACTTTAATACACTTTACACACTGGACCACATTAATTGTTCCCATTTGAGGAAACAAAATTGGGACTTGATAATCTAAGATTACACAATCAGGAAGTAACAAAGTTGTACAACCAGGGCCTTGAATTCAGCTCTCTGAGGTCAAAATCCAACTCTTTTCACTACTACGTTGATAGAAGCCTTGTACAAAGAAGACAATGTACCCAGTTAGCAACACAGCTAATCTTGCTGTTGATAAAAGAAATTTAAATGGAGCCATGAAATACTTTTCCTATCAAATGAGGTTGTGTTGTTTTAAAGAAGTTACCTATTGCTGGTAAAAATATGTTTATATAACATTGAAAAAAGTTTTTAAATATAGGTTGAGAATACTAAACACAATCATAACCTTTGACCAGTCATGCAGTTCTTTGAAATCTATCATAAGAAAATAAGCTAAAATGAGCTGAATTTGCTACATCATTCAAAATTGTTTAAGAATTTTTAATTTAAAAAATCTTATTTGTTTGTTTATTTTTGGTACTGGGGATTGAACCCAGGGGCATTCTACCTCCCAGCTATATCCCCAGCCCTGTCTATTTTGAAACAGGATTTCACTAAGTTGCTGAGGTTCTCGCTAAGTTGCTGAGGTTGGCCTCAAACCTGCGATCCTCCTGTCTTAGTCTCCCAAGTACAGGGATTACAGATGTACACCACCATACCTGGCAAAAATCTAATTTAAAACATTAAAAAAATTGTATATATTTTTATTGGTGCATTGTAGTCTCACATCATAATGTAGTTCAGAGTGATAGGGACAAACATTTAAAAAAAAAACACTCAAGTCAGGTGTGGTGGTGCACATCTGTAATCCCAGTACTTGGGAGGCTGAGACAAGAGGATTGCAGGTTTTAGGCCAGTTTCAGCAACTTAGTTTAGCCCTGTTTCAAAATAAAAAATAAAATAAAATAGGGCTAGGAGTCTATCTCAAAGATAGAATGCCCCTGGATTCAATCCCTAGTACCACCACCACCAACAACAACAAAAAAACCACTAAAAAACAGAGAAATAAAATGACTATATGATGGCACATTATACACCATTAAAAATCTTTATAAAGACTTTGTAATGACATAGGGAGTTATTTATAGTTGGCATTAAATGAAAGGTAGCAGGATACAAAGTTACTTATATAGAATGACCCCAACTGTTTTTTTAAAGTCTATAGAAATATATTAAAATATTATTAGTGGCTGTTTCTGGGGAGTGGGTAGAGTAATAATTTTCTTTTTTTGTGTGGTACTTTTTTGTGGTACTTGGTATTTTTTGTGGGGATTGAACCCAGGGGCATTCTACCTCTGAGCTACACCCCCAGCCCTATTTTGTTTTTACTTTGAAACAGGGTCTCGTTAGGCTGATGAGAGCCTCACTAGTTGCTGAGGCTATCCTCAAACCTGCAATCCTCCTGTCTCAGTCTCCCAAGTACTGGAATTACAAGCATGCACCACCACGCCCGGCTTCTTATTTTTAATTTACAGATATTCATAATATTCTTTAAATTAGAAGTTCTATAATACATGAGTCGATGTGGTTAGTAAAATAAGTTGTTAGTAAAACTAGTGTGTTGTGATTCACATGTCTTCTCCCTATTCTGAAATGACAAAGTCTGTCCCCTCGTCTCCAGGTGGAATGTCAGAGGACCAAGAATACTGAAGCCTGGTAATCCCAATTTATACTCCAAGACGCTGATCAAGTCCCGAGGAGATAAGATTTTGTTTTCTGAAGGAAAAGGCAGAAAGTTGTAGCCGGTGGTATTTACCACCATGGCGACCACAGGTCCTAATCACCCCCAGGAGGGACGGATGTCCTCCAGGAGCACAGGGGCTGAGGTGGAGGACAATTCCTTGTTGATTAAAGCTGTTAATGAGGGGGACATCCCTAGGATCCAGCAATTGCTGGAAAGTGGGGCAGATGTCAATTTCTCGGAAAAGAAGTGGGGCTGGACACCTTTGCTTAACGCAGTCCAAGTTGGCCAGGTGGACATTGTGGAACTTCTGCTTCAGCACGGTGCTGACCCTCGCCAGAGGAAGAAGAATGGGGCCACCCCCTTCATCGTCGCTGGGATCACGGGCAACGTGAGGCTGCTCAAGCGCTTCCTTCCGGAAGGTGATGTCAACGAGTGTGATTTCTATGGCTTCACCGCTTTCATGGAAGCTGCTGCGCGAGGTCATGTCGAAGCTTTGCGATTCCTTCATGCCAACGGAGCAGAGGTGAATATGAGTCGAAAGGCCAAGGAGGATCTGAAGCGGCTTAGGAAAGGAGGGGCCACGGCCCTCATGGACGCAGCTGAAAAGGGCTGTGTGGACGTCGTAAGGATTCTCCTGAAGGAGATGGGGGCGGAAGTCAACGCCCGTGACAATATGGGCAGAAATGCTTTGATCCATGGTCTGCAGAAGTCCCCTGATGAGAAGGTGGAGGATCTTACCCGCCTTCTGCTGGACCATGGGGCCCATGTCCGTGTGAGAGGCGAAAGAGGGAAGACACCCCTGATCCTGGCAGTGGAAAGGAAGCGCCTGGGTTTGGTGCAGATGCTTCTAGAACAAAAGGACATAGAGATCGACGACACTGATAAGGAGGGCAAAACGGCCCTGATGGTGGCTGTGGAACTCAGCCAGGAGGAAATCACCCTGCTGCTGTGTAGGAAGGGAGCCAGCCCGGACTGTGGGGATCTCATTATGATAGCCAAGCGGAATTATGACGATTCCCTGGTAAGGATCCTTCGCCAGCACGGAGCCAGAGAACATTTTCACCCTCCTCCCGAAGACTGGGAGCCTCAGAGTTCACGCTGGGGGCCAGCCCTGAAAAAACTTCACGGGATCTACCGCCATAGGATTGGTGATATTGTCAAGATATTTATTGATGAAGAATACAAAATTGCCGACACTTCTGAAGGGGGCGTCTACCTGGGGTTCTACGGGGAGCAGGAGGTGGCCGTGAAGCTGTTCTGTGAGGACAGCAGACAGGCACAGAAGGAAGTCGCCTGTCTGCAGAAATGCCGAGAGCACTGCGGCCTGGTGACATTCTATGGGGTCGAGAGCCACGAGGGCTGTCTATATGTGTGCATTGCTCTCTGTGAACAGACTCTGGAAGAACACTTGGATGTGCACAGAGGGGAAGCTGTGGACAACGAGGAAGATAAGTTTGCCCGAGATGTCCTAGAATCTATATTTAAGGCTGTTTATGAATTGCATGTGTTACACGAATACACACATCAGGATCTGCAGCCACGAAACATCTTAATAGGTGAGTCCCTGTCTTAGTCTTTTTCTGTGCTGCTATGACAGAATATCACAGACTGGGTAATTTAGAGAGAACAGGGGTTTATTTCTTACAGTTTCAGAAGGTAGGGAGTCCGCTGGCATCTGGAAAGGACTTTCTTGCTGTGCCATCCCATGGCAGAAGGCAGAAGGGCAAAAGAGATTGAGAGAGCAAGAAGGAGCCAAACTTGCTTTTATAACAAACCCACTCCCAAGAGACTGAGCCCACTCCCCCATAACGGCATTCGTCCATGCATGAGGGCCTATCTCTCAAGACTTAACTCATGGAAGTCCCACCTGTCAACACCACCAGAAGCTATAAAACACCCTAGAAGATAACCTAGGAGAAAATCTAGATGACCTTAGGTTTGGTGATGATGTTTTTAGATGTAATATCAAAGGCACAATCTATGAAGAAAAAAATTGATAAGCAATAAGAATTAATTGGCTGCCTGAAAATTAAAAAAAAATCTGCTGTGCAAAAGACACTGTGACAAGAGTGAAAAGACCAGCTACAGTCTGGGAGGGAAATATCTGCAAAAGACATAGCAACTAAGGGATCGCTACCCTGATATGCAAGAGAACACTTCAACTTTTAAATATGCAAAGAACCCTTAAAACTCACCAATAAGAAAATGGAACAACCTGATTTTAAAGAGCCAAAGACGTCAGAGGACTGATGTTCAGGCCCATTGGCAGCAGGGCAAAGGGCAGATTTTGTCCTAATTTCCCATCAACAGTTTGTTAATAGTGTCTGATTCAATTGCAGAAACTAAGCCTAGGTGTTTAAAAAATTTTAGCACTTTAACAATATCTGTTAAACCTAACAGTCAAAAGTTAGTGCCTGAAAAAAAACACCATAAAAACCATGTGTTAGAAGCACAGGGAGATGTTCCATTTAGGCATCTGCGGTTGGCAGAAAACTCAACTCGAAGGGACTTAAACAATAAAAGGAAATTCTCTGTTCGAGTATCTGCAAACCATCCCGGTTTTCCATCTGCCACCCTGTCTGTGTCTTCAGACTCATTGCAGACCACTTTGGGACTCCATCTCTACTCTCTGGACACTGGGGCCTTCTTTCCATCAGATTGGAATTTTCTGGGTTTCTTTTGGCCTCAGGAATTCCTATCTGAAATTCTCTCCTCCCACCCCATTTGCGTACCCAAATTCTACGTTGCTTTTTAGTCTAAGTGTCTCTTCCTAAAGGAAGACCTCCCCCCACCCCACCACTAAGCATGTAGCTTTCTTATGGCTAACGAACAGCTAACCACCAAGGCTCTAAATCCAAGACGGTCTTGGCATAGCATTCCCCTAAATCAAGCCAACTGACCGCAGCCCATTCTGACATGTTAGACAGTTATCACAGACCAGTCTGCACTTTTGGGCAAGCATTTCCAAAATTGGAATTATTTCTACATTTACTTGTGTAATTGTTAATTTAATATCTGTCTCCTTGTCCAGAGACTCTTGGATGGTATTCTCCTTCCCCCATCATTTTACTTCTTAATGAACACTTATTGACTAATTTAACAGATTTATTTTAATTAGGCTCTAGACTCCCACATGATTTCAATATCCAAATTTGAATTTAAAGGGGTTCTAGAAGCACACAATTGCACTGGCCCTCGCACTCCTTGGGTTACCCAGCCTTCCTTCCCAGACTCCTTCAAGTCAGAATTGGTGGACCACCTCTCGAAGGATACATGACTGATGTGCCCTCCTTTCAGCTTGTTCCTGACCTCTCACATCCATCCATCCCTTTTCCTGAGGGCTCAGTAGCTTCCTGCAAGGGAAACAGAGCCTGAAGAAGACCAGGAATCAGGGACTGATTCTAGACACATCACTGACCCATGATACGTCCATCACAAATATCACAGTGGGCTGTGGCTGCCTGGCTCAGTTCAGTGGAATGCTATTCGAAGACAGGTGTGCATTTAGGAACCTGTTAGCTGGTTGTTCATTAGGCACAGGATGTAAACTTAACTCCCGCTAGCTGCTCCTTTACAAATCTGTGCTGTTTGCCCTCAGGAATTTCACTAATGGGGAGCTGGTTAAATTAATCCTCATCCTTTCTTCCTCTCTGGCCTGGAAAAAAATAAAATGTATTCCCTGCTCTTGGAAGATACCTAACAGATCAAAGGAAATGGTGTGCATGACACTTTTGGAGAAGCATTGTTATTCACCTCCATCCAGAGTTGATGGACTGTACATCTTATCACTTATTTATTTAAGTCAGTTGACTCTTGCATCATGGAAAATGGTATTTTCTGTGCATCTCTGCAAACTATCCCTTAGATTCCAAGAATGCTGTTCGCCTGGCAGATTTTGATCGGAGCATCAAGTGGGCTGGAGATCCACAGGAAATCAAGAGAGACCTCGAGGTAATTTCCACAATGTGGGGTACTTTGGCTTTGTTCTGCTTCCTAATTTGTTCATTACCTTGGTTCCTATGGCCAATTAGAGGACATTCGTGTTTTAACCAGGAAGGAAAGAATGTTCATGGCTCCCCTGGGCCACGCTGTCTGGCTCATTGTCCTCACTCCTCTGCAGACAAGGCATTTCCTGGGCTTCTCCAGAGAGAGCTTTCCATGTGCAGCGGGGAAGGTGTAATGGCTGAATCAGTGTGGAGATGCCTGTCGCTTGGCACTTTCCGTATCTCTGTCTTTTTTCCCCTCCATTAGCTAAATAAATAACTGAGCATGTCTTACCTCTTCTCCGAATCCTTCAGGAGATATTCCTAAATATCTCCAGATTTACTCGAGGAGGTATGTTTCTGTTTATGAATATAATAAATGAGATTTCTTTCCCACTCTATTCAAACTCCTGTGCTCAGCTCCAAAGAAGTCCAGATGCTGAGGCTCTCAGAAACTCCCAGGAGGGACGGGGTGCACCCCCAACTAGAAAGAGATGATGGTTGGACCCTGAAAAGGTTAAGACCCTGAAATAGCTGCTCCTGAGAGGATGTGGAACCTGGGCCTGCAGACCAGAGCTTCCTGCTGGGCAGTTTCCCAGAGAGTCAGCGCAGGGCAGGAGCTCTTCCTCCACGCATCTGGCCTCCTGGTTCTGCGTGCACCTCCAGGTTTTAGCTCCTCCCTGAGGGGTGCCTGGTGCAGAGGGTGCCAGTGCTGACTTTCTTTTCTGTCTTTCCTTGCTTCTGTGGCCTCACTCCTGGACTGCACTGTGCCTCTGCCCACCTGGACGGGTTCTGTTATCTGCTGCCTCACATAGCCCTCAACCCAAAGACCCAGTGCCCAGGCGGTCCCTCGGTATTGCCCTGTTTAAAGCACTCTTCCTTTCTCTCGTGTACCTACAGTCTCTAAGCATGTTTGAGGCCCAGCTCAACTATCTCTCCCTCCAAGTGCTTTGCCCTGACAACTGTAGCCTAAGATCATCTTTTGCTCTTCATTAAACCTCAACGGTGTGGACCAAACGCGCCCGGAAGAGTTCTCTATGCACTCATCTGTCTGCTGTCCCTAATGATTAGTCTGTGGACTTCTGGAGACTTCTCCCAGTGTACAGGCGGGATAGCCTGCACCACACCTTCCGAGGTTACCCAGAGAGGTAATTCACAAGCACCTTTGGCTTGACTTGTGGCTTTCGTGCAGGCCCTTGGACGGCTGGTCCTGTACATGGTGAAGAAGGGAGAGACCCCTTTTGAGACGCTGAAGGCTCACAGCAATGAAGAGGTGATCCAACTTGCTCCAAATGAAGACACCAGAGACCTCATCTGTCACCTGATGTGCCCTGGGGAAAACGTGAGGGACCGCCTGAGTGACCTGCGGGTTCACCCCTTCTTTTGGAGTTGGGAGAAGTAAGTAAAATGTGGGTTGTGTATAACAGCCTCCAGAATGGAGGGTGAGGTGTGCGGGCAGGGGTCATGGCCGGAATCAGCATACCCAGGCTTTTCTCTTGGAATCTCTTTTCCTCTTCTAAAGACTAGGGGAAGAAAGAGGTGGCTGCCTCCCCTATTGTGCAGAAATTTGAAGAGTCTTGCTGCCTTGATTAAAGACCAGAATCTATCCGTTTTCTCTTTCTGCTGAGAGTAGGAAGCATGGAATGATCACAGTAATTCTGTCCTCAGCCGTTACAGGATACTTCAGGATGTGGGGAATGAATCTGACATCAAATTGCGAAAACTCAACAGTGAGATCCTCCAACGACTGCAACCTGGGCCGTCCGAACCGTCCAGAAGTTTCGAGGAGTGGACATCTAAGGTATAAAGAATTCCTACGGTCTAGCAGTTATTCCTGGAAGGAGTCCGTATCATGTTTTATGTTTGTTTTTTAGACTTATTTTATACCACTGGCCTATTCTAACCAGAAGGTGAAAGGCGATTTTCCTTCCTTCCCTCATCCTCCCAGCCCCCCTTGGCTCCCTCGGGTCTCTGCTTCCTGACCCAGAGGCCAGGTCCCCTGATAGACTCTTATTCAGGCTCCCCCTTAGGATGGCCTAGACCCAACCCATAAACCTCACCGTAAAGCCTGGCCAAGAATCCTATTACCATTATGATAAGAGCGACTGGCTAAATAGAGCCTAGCTCAGCTCAGGACTTCCAGCCCCGGGGAGACTGGCTGCCTCCCTGCTGGTGAGCAGCCGGGCTCTGAGGAGTCACATCCAGACCTACATTCTGCCTGAGAAACCACGCCATGAAGAAACAGTGGTCTCTCAAATCCCCCCTCTTCAAGAAAAGTTCCATCCAATTTGAACTCAGTAGTAGGGTTCTACAGACTCAATCGCCATCTCAATCTAGTCTTTACTATTATCACTTTTCATTAGTATTCATTAACAAACATCCATCAACTGTCAGTTTTGTGCTAGGCCAACGTGAGGGCCTGGGCACATAGAGCAGAAGAGGCCTGGTCTCTGTGGGGTTGATACACCTGCAGAAACGATGCTGTGAGATGCGTGCTGGGCGCCCCACAGACACGTACAAAGCCTGCGAGAGAATCCATGCTCTGCAGACCTTTGACTGAGACCAGCGGCCTCCCTGCCCCTGGCCTCAGCTTCTTCCAGACCTCTTTATTTCTGCCTCTTGTTTCGGTCTCCTTGCCCTGCTTGCCTCCAGACCACACGTCACACTCATAATTGCTGGCTTACCGTCTCTTTTCTGTCCAGTCTGTTAAGTTCCATGAGGGCGGAGACTGCCCGCCATCTTGCTGGTTATTGTATTCCTGGCATGGAGTAGGTGTGCCGCGACTCTTTGCTAAAGGAACATCTGCAGAACTTCGGCTCCAACTTACACTTGTAGAAACAGAAATTTATAATTAGAGAAGATGACAGTAACAGCTAGCGCATACAGAGCACTTGACTACTCTATGAAAGCCAGTTCTCGGGACTTTAGGGAGTTACCAGTTTAATCCTTATAAGAGCCTCTGAGGTAGTTATCTTTGCTTTACAGATGAGTAAGCTGAGGCACGGACAAATAATTTTTCCCAAGAGCCAGTAAGGGGTGGCTTAGGACACGAAGCTGGGAAGAATGGCTACAGAGCCATGTGCTTATTCCCAAAGCTGCGGCATCATCAGCTTCACCGACTCATTTCATCACTGAGGAAAGCGAGGCTCAGAGATGGTTCCCGAAGAAGCCGGGTGGGGCAGCCAGAGACTGGCAGAACGGGGAAGGAAAACCTGTTCTTTTCCCCAGTTCATTGGTTCTTTGCCTTCAATCTCATTGACATATTGAATTTTGCTTGGCTTCAAGTCTTACCTTTTTCCCATTTTAGACTGTGTTTTTCTGTTGACTTTAGTGATCGGCCCGTGTTCGTGGTCACCTAGTTTGTTTTTGACAGCACGTCTAGAAGCCGAGTTTTCCACAGTACACTTCTGCATCTGTTTCTCAGCCTGTCCCATCCTGCCACCCTAGGCTGCTCACACAGAGCACACCCGCGCAGTCCCAGCAGTGTCCCCTGAGTGCTGGGCCAGTCATCAGTCACTCTTCCTACATGACTCTCTGGCTTCCTAGTGTTGCATCTTGTTCTGTCACCCCAAACTCTTTCCAAATATGGGGGCCCCTAAAAGGGTGACAAGCACAGAGAAAGAGTAAGGCATTCATATGAAAGAAGTTGTCCTGGGACACGAGAGGCAAGGACAAGCAAGTCACCTTTTGGAGATAGACTTTGAAACACCAAAAACCAACTACGGTCACTTTGGCAATGGCCGCCAGGCCTGCTTTCTATCTGAGCCAGGCTTGTCAAGGAGGAAGCGTAATCAAGTGTGAATTTGGAAGCCATAAGGATAAAAATACTGCATAGTAGCTGGGCATAGTGGTGCAGGCCTGTAATCCCAGTGCTTGGGAGGCTGAGACAGGAGGATCACAGGCTTGAGCCCAGTCTCAGCTACTTAGTGAGGCAGTTAGCAACTTAGTGAGACCCTGTTTCAAAATAAAAAATAAAATAGGGCTGGCAGGGCCAGGCGTGGTGGAGCACGCTTGTAATCTCAGTACTTGGAAGGCAGAGACTGGAGGATCCGGGTTCGCGGCCAGCCTCAGCTATTTAGTGAGGCCCTCGCAACTTCGTAAGACCCAGTTTCAAAATAAAGGATAAAAAATAGGGCGGGGGGTGTAGCTTGGAGGTAGCACACCCCTGGGTTCAATTCCCGGTACCACACACACACACAAAAAAAAAATAGGGCTGGCAATTTAGCACAGAGGTAGAATGCTTCTGGGTTCAAGCTCCAGTACCCCATCCCCAAAGTGTGTGTGTATAATACATATATATATATATATGTATTAAAATATGTATATGTGTATATATATATATGTGTGTACACATATATATGTGTATATATATGTATATACATATATATACATATTAAAGTATATATATGTATACTTTTTTATACTGTATAGTATAATAAGCCAATTTCCTAGTATAGTAGTCAAAGATATTTTTTAAACTTATGTTTTAATGTATCTAATTTCTTATGGAAGCAATTCACTTGGAAAATACAGACACAAACTCAAAGTTATTTATAATCCCAGATCTAAACATGACTACAGTTAGCATTTTGGTGCATGGCACATACTTATATTCTTTTCTTTATATTAATGTGCTATTAATTAGTAATAGGTAACATATATTCAAACTTGTATTTTGCCCTAGGGTATTAACGTGCCATCCGGATTTATCTTGTGTTGTCACAATATCTTTGTGTAATGTTTTGTTTTTTTTTAGATTGACGAATATGTTTTGGATGATATGAATTCGTACTACAAGAAAAATAGAAATTTCTACCAGAACACTGTGGGCGATCTGCTAAAGTTCATCCGGAATATGGGAGGACACATCAACGAGGAGAAAAACAAATGGTAAGTATTCTTTTCATTCTTATAAATGATATGTGAAGTGAGAACAATTTAAAAAAATTCAGTTCCAGATTCCTATCTGTATGGAAAGAATGAAATATATTTTGATAAAAGAAAAGTGCATCTTCCCCTCTGTTTGGAAGAGGGGTATCACTGTGGCTTCACAATTAATTATGGCCGGGTGTGGTGGTGCACGTCCATGTTCCCAGTACTTGGGAGGCTAAGACAGGAGGATTGCAGATTAGAGGCCAGCCTTAGCAACTTAGAAAGACCCTGAGCAACTTAGCCAGACCCTGTTTCAAAATAAAATAAGAAGGACTGGGGGTGTATCTCAGAAGTAGAATGCCCCTGGGTTCAATCCCCAGTACCATACACACACACACACACACACACACACACACACACACACACAAATAAATAAA